>JAQQBG010000495.1:5000-7500 GCA_032199755.1 Ambrosia artemisiifolia | reverse complement strand
TGGTAAGCGACCAGGCAACAAGAGGCTGGCAAAGTAAATTCTGACCACGATGCACTGTGAACAAGCATAGTGTCCCTTGCCCAAGCCCCACCTCGTTGCCTAAGAAACTGACCATGATGCCTTTGAATGACACACCATGTGTCCTTTCAGTGTTGGTGAGCGACCAGGAAACAAGAGGCTGGCCTAGTAAACTAACCACGATGCACTGTGAGCAAGCATAGTGTGCCTTTGCCTAAGCCACACGTTGTTCCAGGATGTTGCCAGGAAACCATGCCTTGTCCCTTGCCCAAGCCCCACATCGTTGCCTAAGGAACTGACCACGATGCCTTAGACTGACACACCCTTGGGTCCTTTCAAGGTCGGTGAGCGACCACGCAATAAGAGGCTGGCCTAGTAAACTAACCACGATGCCTTTGCCTAAGTCCCCACATTGTTCCAGGATGTTGCCCGAGTACAACGGGCTCGAATACGATCGAAAGGGCCAACGGGCCCGAACACAACCCGTTAAACTATTTTACCCGAAAACATGATACGATGACACTAATCAACTCTAACCATGCCCGCGAGCAAGCACGCAAAGTTTCGTGGCGATTAGGCGTCGTTCGGTGGTGTTTCGGAGAACACCGGGCGTTGGATGGATGACCGGCCCGCGGGCCCACGGACCCGAAAGCAAAGTATTTTTACGGGACCCTTTTATTTCGTTATTTCGAAGGCTCACACAAAGTTTCATGGCGATCCTAGATCGTTTGATATGGTTTAGGGCCAATCACATAGTCCGGCGCACCGTCAATGGCCCGGTCAACGGGCTGACCCGATCAAGGCGGACCGTGACACCAAACGTCTCTGGTTAGCCCCTAGAACACCCACGTAAAGTTTCGTGGCGATCCGACGTCGTTTGATTGGTTTACGATGATTACATAACGAATAAAGGTCCGGGGCCGACCGAGCCCGGCCCACGGGCCCACGGGACCCGAACCCAGAATTTTCCGGTTCCGAACATCTTAAAACATTGCCCCGAGGCACCACGCAAAATTTCGTGCCAATCCGACGTCGTTTGATGGGTTTTTGATAGGGTCTCAAAAAATTATCATTCCTCAAAAAATTAATGTCTATTCCTGAAACTTAACTTTTTGTGCAATATGTATATATAGGGGAGGGGTGTGTGTTGGGAAGGGCTTGCCTGGGTGAGGCTTGGCAGCGCCCAAGGAGGCCTTGTTGGCCGAGAAACAAGGCTGCCAAGGCCTTGTACACAAGCTAAATTTCCCCAAGCAAGCCACGAACTCGAGAACCAAGTGCCCCTCCTGCCCACGTTGCCTAGGAATGTTGCCCAACGACTTGGTTTCTCGCACAACGACTCGTGTACATAGGCCCAACGAGCAGCAAACCTCGAAAATTATCAATCCTCGAAAATTTAATGTCTGTTCCTGTCACAATGCTTTTTGTGAAATATGTATATATAAGGGAGACATGGGGCTTGAGCAACCCCAGTGCCCGACTAAGGCTAGTGAGGGCATACGAGATGAGAGGTTTCAAGCCTATTGTAGCACGAGGTGTGTCTCCCCAAGCCATGTTGCCTAGAAATCTAGCCTCGTGCCTTGTAAATGCCCCACATCATGCCTAGTTGTAAGCACGTTTGCTAGTGAATTGATGGATGCTTGGCAAAGACGCCCCACATTGTGCACCATGTTGCCTAGTAGACAAGCCATGTTGCCTTGAATTATGCTTGTTTCCCACACGACGACTAGAACGATGGCTTGACGATGGCCTACAATGGGCATGCCTTCAAAAAATTATCATTCCTCAAAAAATTAATGTCTGTTCCTGTCACTTTACTTTTTGTGCAGAATGTATATATAGGGGGGTAAGGTGTCTTGGCCAAGCTAGTGCGGCCCCTCTCTTGAACTAGCACTAGCAGACCATCTTGTTGGCAGGATCAAAGCATGTGAAAACATTGTGGGTGATAAAGTGTGTTGGCACGCCCAAGCCTTGACCTGATACACCACAAGATGGACCGCCATGATGGGTATGAGATGAGAATCCTCATGTCGTCTCCATCATGGCATTCAGCCATGGGTTATCATTGCCTTCGGGCAATGGTGCCCATGGCTGGCCGCTTCGAGGACGTCATGGGATATCGTTGCCTTCGGGCATCGGTGCCCATGACCGCCATGATGGGTATGAGATGAGAATTCTCATGTTCTACCCATCATGGCAATCAGCCATGGGTTAACATTGCCTTCGGGCAGTGGTGCCCATGGCTGGCCGCCATGATGGGTATGAGATGAGAATCCTCATGTCGTACCCATCATGGCATTCAGCCATGGGTTATCATCGCCTTCGGGCAGTGGTGCCCATGGCTGGCCGCTTTCGAGAACGTCATAGGTTATCGTTTCCTTCTGGCAGCGGTGCCCATGGCTGGTCGCCTTCAAGATTGTCCCTTATCGAGATTTGTCCCGCTGTTGTGATGCTTCTATTCCAAACATCATAGATAGATAAGCTG
>JAQQBG010000494.1:30000-32500 GCA_032199755.1 Ambrosia artemisiifolia | reverse complement strand
AAAAAAATGAAATTCGGAAATGAAAATATACAATTACACTATATACGATCTAGAGTAATAGAAAAAAAGATTACAATAAAGATTACAATAAAGATTACAATATTGATATTAGAGTAGAGAATTGAAAAAAAGGGGAAAGAGATCTCAAAGATCTTTTTCCTAAAATTCCCGTTTGGTCCATTTATATCATAATCATACCTTCCCCTCAATGAATATTCGGATTAGATTGGTCATCGAATCCGAATATTCACTATTCGGAGTCGTAATTTGACGAAGAAGTCTTGTGGTATTACGACGTGTTATTAAATGTTATTAAATAAAAAAGGATGTTCTATAGAATGATTCCCCTTTTCAGTTAATTTTATTCACCGATTGACCAAACGAAAACATTAATAAATAATAAATTGTATGAACTTAGATAAATAAAATCAATTTCTATGCAACGATTCGCCCCAATCAATTTATCCATTGATTATCTTATCAATTTAGGTTGCAGGATAATGAGAAAAATGATAAAGAAGGGGGAAGGGAAAGGATATTTTATAAAAAGCGATGGTTAGTAGAGGGGAGGTCGATGGAATTGAATGGCTATAAGTTAACTCTTGTCAAGGGCTAGACGCATCCTTATCAAATTGAATTGAAGATGAAGGAAGAGTTGGTTTACATTGTGGAAGAAAGACATGTATATGTGATATTAGATATTGACTAGTTATATACGAGCTAAAGATATATCTAATTTTCCCTACTAATCGAATGTGAATGTAGATGGGGATTCTATAGAAGTCCTTCTGTCTCATCTGTGACTGTGAGTTGAATAAACGGATGAAGTCAATAAAAAAATCGAAGAATTCAAAGAGCGATTCAGGACAAAGAAACGGAAAAACTAAAGTTGTATGGATTCACAAATACTTTATTGAAAGAAACTAAAAAAGAGACATCAAAGTCATTTTGATGATTCAAGAATGTTATTACTTGAATTCGAAGTTCGTAGTTACTTCGACTGGATGAATCGTAGCAATGGAATAATTAAGTCATAGTTCATTGGTTGAATGTATCATTAACCATTTTTTTTTTGATACGAGGAACTTATCATGAATCCACTGATTTCTGCCGCTTCCGTTATTGCTGCTGGATTGGCTGTAGGGCTTGCTTCTATTGGACCTGGAGTTGGTCAAGGTACTGCTGCGGGTCAAGCTGTAGAAGGTATCGCGAGACAGCCCGAGGCGGAGGGAAAAATACGAGGTACTTTATTGCTTAGTCTAGCTTTTATGGAAGCTTTAACAATTTATGGCCTGGTTGTAGCATTAGCACTTTTATTCGCTAATCCTTTTGTTTAATATTAGAAATATGAAAAATAAAAATTTTTCATATTTTATTGCCCTGGACTTGTGCTTTGTTTTTTCGAATTATAGAAAGGTTTCATTCCTAGAATTACTTATTCGTTGAGAAAATAACCCACGGGAAGGGCTGATTTGCAGATGAGGACTTAGCATACCAACTCGCTTTCATCCTTCCCGTTCGTGTTCGTAGGCCTTTTTTTAGTTTTTAATAGGGGGTGCAACCAAGGAGAGAATTCATGATTTCTAAATCGAATAGATTTTTAGATTTTTGATTCGATTTAGAAAGTAGGAAACTATAACTATATAAAGAGGACAAAGTAATACAAAAAGAACTCTGTTCGATTTTTTAGTCTATCTATACGAGGAGATCATATGAAAAATGTAACCGATTCTTTCGTTTCTTTGGGCCACTGGCCATCCGCCGGGAGTTTCGGGTTTAATACCGATATTTTAGCAACAAATCTAATAAATCTAAGTGTAGTGCTTGGGGTCTTGATCTTTTTTGGAAAGGGAGTGTGTGCGAGTTGTTTATTTCAAGAATAGGCTGGATCCAACCAGATGTACTTTTTCTGTTATAACTAGGAAAGTTATATCTAAGAAAGAAGAGTGCATGTTCTCGCGAATTACTTCTGAATAAATTCAGAAATCATATGTAAGAACTATAGCATTTCGTAATTTATTGGAAAATCCACTTTGATTCTCTATCAACCAATAATGTGGGACCATTAACATGGTTAAAGCTAAACTGTTTGAAGTCCAGACGCAGCATGGTACTCTTTCTACCAATATGTTAATATAGAGATGGTTTCAAAATAAATATTTTATCAATATAGAACACTCATATCGATAAAATGATTTGAACCACTTATTGGGGGTTTTCTCTCCCCTTTTAGCCAATGCTGAATCGATGACCTATGTATTGTGTATAAAGTAAGAAAAACTTCTTGGATTAAAAAAAGTAAACAACTTTGCTGACAATTACATATTTTTTGTTTGGTCAGAAGAGTCCTCCGAATATTTTGATCTTGGATTAGTAATTCCTTTTGAGATTTTGATTTCATTTTGAAATATGACAAGAAAATAGAGGATAGGCTCATTACATTAACAATAAAAATATGGAAATTTACATTGAGCGTGAGAGCCAAATGAATCGAAAGATT
>JAQQBG010000494.1:5000-7500 GCA_032199755.1 Ambrosia artemisiifolia | reverse complement strand
TCTCATTTTTTTCCGAATTTTGAATTCTATTTATTAGTTATTAGAAATTGGTCGAAATTGAAATCGATTTGTATTATCCTTTCTATATTATCCTTTCTATTTGATTATCTTTATATAATATATTGAATTTCATTTTTTTATGAATATGTCCATTTTTCTCTTTTTTATTTTTTATTAGTGGTTTAGAATAGAACAAGTAGTCACAAGTAGTCAGATGTAAGAGAATGTCTAGGAATTTTCTTTAGAATAGATGGGTCTTGGTATATTACTTTTCTTAGAATCCAATCCCAATGTAGGATTTTCTATCGAAAGAGAAGACTAGGTCTAAGTAAGGTATACTAAGGAAAGCCTATTTTACGTTGTTGACAATGTTTACAATGAAACTTAACATTAGCAAAGATATTAGTTTTCAAACTTTATCTTGTGCACAAATACCGCCCAATACCGACGTAAATTACTATTAGATTTGTAGACTTGATTGGGGTTGGGTTAGGTTGGAGTTTTTAACCAGACTCATGTTATGATACAAAAATTCACTAGAATTGGGTATACCAAAGAAGGGTAGTATAATAAACTCGTTGATTTCGGGCAGGAAAAGAGGAAATTCAAATCAAAAAATGATACAATTTTTTGTATTTGAATATTCTTTTTATGATTTGAATTTGATTTTATAGGGCTCTTTATAGGGCTCTAGGGCTATACGGACTCGAACCGTAGACCTTCTCGGTAAAACAGATCAAACTTATTATTATCAAAATGATCTGAACTGTTTCAAAGACCCAACATGCATTTTTTGTGCATTGGGCTCTTTCATTAACTGATAGAAATATCAGCTAGTCCGCCATTTTTCTTTTTGACAGAAAAATAAGAAGATGGCTCCATGTGCTCTGAGTCATTATTTTTATTCAGATTCAGGAACACTACCAAAGTTTTTCAAGGGGGGTTATCTTGACGTAGGTCTGCCTCTGGCCTAGATTAACCTAAGTGAAATGAAGTCTCTATCGCTCTACTTAAAAATCAAATATGAAACTTCATACACCTTAAAGTTCATAGGACGAAAAGAGATTTTTTTGAGGCCCTGATACTCAGCCTAGCATTGAATAGACTGGGTATTCACCTTATCAATATATCAAATCAATGATGGGGTCTGTTTGGCACCTAACTGGGCACCTAAATCGGACCGAACCCTTGTCAGGCTATTGTTCTCTTCTTCCCTCAAAGTTATGGAGTAAGACATCAATTTATCAATAAGATCAATTTTTTTTTGATTGCATGATGCACTCCCCTGAAAAACATCGGCGCGCGTGTAAACGAGGTGCTCTACCAACTGAGCTACAGCCCTTAGTGCTTGTAATACATATTTTATTATGTAGATAATTTCTTGTCAAGATGAATATTCTC
The DNA here is from genome assembly GCA_032199755.1 of Ambrosia artemisiifolia. NCBI lineage: Eukaryota > Viridiplantae > Streptophyta > Magnoliopsida > Asterales > Asteraceae > Ambrosia > Ambrosia artemisiifolia. The sequence continues at coordinate 6,099 of JAQQBG010000494.1, read as the reverse complement.
AAGATGACTATTCCATGATCCAAGATCGTATTGATCGGTATTGCTTCTAAGTAATATGATATTTATAATCCATCGACGGGAGGAGTCCCTTTTGGTTTTCTTTGTTAAGATAAATGACCTACTTAACTCAGCGGTTAGAGTATTGCTTTCATACGGCGGGAGTCATTGGTTCAAATCCAATAGTAGGTAGAACTTATTAGATACCGCGGTCAATGGTATCTAATAAGTTTTTATACCCATTTTATTTTAGAAATTTTGATTTTGTATCTTTTCTGTTTCTTTTTCGTTGCATCAAAATATGATTGCGCTTGATTGTATTTAATCGACAGAATCAAGTCAAACAAAACAACCAAATATAGGGTGTATAAATCGATGTTGGACGCACCGACTGGTTATGAAATGGCATTGATAGCCTCTACTCGTGTCCTAGCCCGTCGGAGAGCTAGATTTGCCTCGATTGTTTGTCTCTTTCCTTCAGCTTTTCTCAAAGCAGCTTCCGCTATTTCAAGAGTTTGCTGAGCTTCTTGTGGATCAATGTCACTACTTTTCTCTGCATCATTTACTAAAACAGTGATTTCATTATTACCTATTCTAGCAAAACCGCCCATCAGAGCCATCGTTAGCCATTGGTCGTTAAGGCGTATTCTCAAAATACCTATATCTACTGCTGTGGCAATCGGAGCGTGATTTGGTAATACGCCAATTTGTCCACTATTAGTAGATAAAATGATTTCTTTCACTTCTGAATCCCAAACTATTCGATTAGGGGTCAGTACACAAAGATTTAAGGTCATTTCTTCAAATTGCTCTCCATTTCTAAGTTCATAGCCTTCGCCGTAGCTTCATCGATGTTACCTACCAAATAAAAGGCCTGTTCGGGAAGACCATCTAATTCTCCGGAAAGGATTAATTGAAAGCCTCTAATTGTTTCTGCTAAACCAACATATTTTCCCGGAGAACCCGTAAATACTTCTGCTACGAAAAAAGGTTGTGATAAGAAACGCTCAATTTTTCGCGCTCTGGCTACGGTTAAAACGATCTTCTTCGGATAATTCGTCTAATCCAAGAATAGCTATAATATCTTGAAGTTCTTTGTAAC
>JAQQBG010000493.1:0-34323 GCA_032199755.1 Ambrosia artemisiifolia | reverse complement strand
AAGTGGACAAGCCACTCCCTGCTGCCTGTTGCAATGTAATCTGCAGCCGCAGTGCAATATCAGGCACAAGTGTTAGCAGATGTTTTGCCAAAAGCTTTGCATTTCTAGCATCCAACCGACGTCCAAACAGTGAATAGATGGCTCGAATTTCATCCGGGTCAACCCTGATGTCCATGTTTAGATCAGCCTGCATGCCTTGTTGTATCTTGTTAGCATAATCCTCAGAGATGGTGCCCTGTTTGGCAAGAGCAACCAACATTGAGACAACAGTCTTGATGATTGCAGTGTCTGTTGTCGGTTTCATAGAGGATACCAAGAACCAGAGAGCTCTATAAGACATGTCAAAGGTTATCTGGGCGACAGTCAGATTGGCAAGATTTTGGGGTGTGATGCGATCATTTGCTTGCAACGGTTCATCATTCCAAACGAAAGTTTGGTGATGAATATGCTCACACAGATTGTTCAGAAGATTGGCCACTCTATCGGGTACAAACAGGTTCGTGTAAGCATCCCAATTAGTGACCACACTCATGAACAATGCACGGTACCGATCTCGTGATGCTGCAAGTGAGAGGATCTTGTTTGCCGGTATCAAAGGTGCTAAAAGTTCGGCTACCAACACTGATTGCCTCATAGGTTCCGTGTTTGTTGCTTTTACTATGCATTTAGCTCGGGCATACAATGTAGCCAGCCGTCCTATTTTAGGATGGGCAAACCCTCCTACATCTGGTAAGAACGGTGCAGCCCGACAAGTCACCATTCCAAAGTCTGACAACGAGGCTGGAGCCTGGAACCAGGTGTCATAGTTCGCTTGATTATGCACTGGGTTCAGAAAACGAGATTGAGCCATGACTGCTGTTGTGAATTTTGAATTTCGACTAACAAAAGGTTAAGGCACAGGCACCTAAAAAACCTGAAAGACCCCTAAGAATATAATATTAATACCACTCCGAAGAGGGTATTATACTTATCCTGCCTGTGGGGGGTACCGCCGCGAGGGGGAGTGGGGGCCTTGTCTCCGAGGGACTCTTCGGGGCTTCTTCGGGCGCCGCCGAGCTGCTGGCGAGCACGCTCGAGTCCGTGCCGGGAGGGGAGGAGGGGACTGCGTCCGCAGCGCCCTTTGCGTCGCTTCGAACGCACTCCGGCCCGGCGCCGCACGTTATCACCGGGCACGCGACTTGCGTACGTGCGCTTTGCGGCGGGCCGCGCGTACAGGCTGCGGAAGGAAGAGTCTCTAGATTGAGGCGCCCGCTTGTCACTGCGCATAGCACCTCGCCCATGGAGGTCGAGAACATGGTTGACGTAAGGTCATTGTCCTCATACTCAAGTCGTGCAATGCACGTGCCGCGCGGGAGTACTACCTCGTTCTCGGTGCCGTTGAAGACGGGCACCACGGGGTCGCGTGTGTTGACGCAGGATTCAATGCTGCCGATGTGCTCGGACCCGAAGAGCCGTTTCGGCGCCGCGATGGCTGGCCCGCCCGGGCGCAGGTCGGCCTGCATGGTGGCCTTCACGAACGTGAAGCCCGGCGCGAGGCGGCAGCGCCTGGCTGCTAACAGGGGGATTGAGGACGTGTGCGCCGCGCGCAAGTCCATGGCGCCTAGGCGGCGCGCCTCGATTAGGAATGCCTGAACTCGCTGCCTTTCGCCCGATACTCGCGGCAGAAAGTAGGTTTGGTCCTGATGCGTCATACGTGCTTTTTCGGAGCGCCAGTCCACTGCCATTCCATACTTCCTCATGAGATCGTTGCCGATCAGAAAATCGACTGGCAAGTCGTCTGCGAGTATGACGTCATGGGTCAAGGTGGGGCCTCCGGCAAAGGACAAAGTGGGGCGGTACTGCCCTTGGACGCGAAGCGAGGTGGAATTTGCCACCCGCAGTGCTACCGAGATTTTCCTCAGTGCTTTCGAATCGGTCAGAAAACGGCTATGCAAAATTGTACAAGTGGCTCCGGTGTCGAGAGCACCTTCGAGCTGCAGACCGTCGACCTGAACTCGCACCTTGAAAAGCTCGGCGCACTTACTCGATATATTACAGATAGGGATTTGCTTGAGTTCCCCCGCGTCAGACAGGTACCAATTACTCGCTAATTTATTTACAACATCTGTACCTAACATTAAATTACTATTTATATTGGCTAAATATACAAGGCTGCCGACCGAAGTGCCGTCTGGCATTGTCAATTTCTCAAAACTAACCCCTAAAATATTTACAATTTTCTTATCTGCTATCAGGACTTTGAGCGGCCCTTTCGCGGCGACCATTTCCGAGGTGCAGTAACTGGGATGCATGACCGTGTACCCGATGGACGGATCCACGGCTGCCAACACATCGCGTCCTCCCACGCGAATAATTACCTTATGCTTATATGTTTTTGACTCTGCTACCTGGATTACTTGGTCTCCGCGGAGGGTCCCCATTTCCTCGAGTACTGACGGGGCGGTATTGCACGTGCAGTACGCGGCGGGCGAAGACCCCTGTGCCTCGCCGCTTGCGCCCGGCTGGTTGCCGCTTCGTCCTAACTCAGGCGTTTTGACCGGACGGTTGGCTTCGGGTTGCGCCGCGCTGCCGCCGCGGCGCGTCACCACTGTCCACCCGTTCCCATCGGCTGCAGCCGGTCCCTTCGGGTTACTTTTGGTTCTTTTCCAGGCCTGACTTGCTGACTTCGCGGGACGGACCGTGACCGGCTGTCGACGGTCGGTCCGTTCCACGACTTTCCTAGCTCTAATTTCACCTTCGCTGTTCGGACTTGTCGCCGCCGCCTGCCTCGGGCCGTCGCCGTGCGAGCGCGGAGGCGCGGTACCGGCCCCTTTACATGCTGCACTGTAACTTTTTACTTCCGACGCCCGAGCGCACGGCTGCGCGCTTTGCCCGTTAAATTTTAATTCTAAATTGTAACTAGGTTTCTTAAAATTTGGGGGTAAGGAGGCAGTCAAAGTGACCGCTGTCCCACGGAGGTGTGAACAGGAGGTGAACCTTGACCGGCTCTCCCACGCCTGTTCGCCTTGCACTCTTAAAATTTACCTGCCTGTCCGGCAATACTACTACTATTTCTAGGCCTAGCAAATCCGCTGCCGCACGAATTTGCAGCTCCGTAGCGAACGCGCCGTCCCGGCTGTGCGTCGCACAGAAGCTAGCTCTGGTTTCCACGCCCGCGAATCCCTTAAAATTAAGCCAATTACTGGAAATATATTTACATATTACCGCGCGAAGCGCTTTACTTGCATTTAAAGATACGAAAAGAGCAAAACTTAAACTACTGTAAAAACAATTCCCATCCTTTGGAATTTCAATGCGCACCCACGTAGGTGCGGGGGCGGCGCCGCCAGCCCTTAGCGCTGTGCGCCCTGCCCTAAAAAAGGTGCCTGCTGCGGTTGCTGCTCTAAGAAGGCTTTGTACTTCCTGCACTCCGCCTTCACATGACCCGCGTAATTGCAGTACCAACACCGCCTAGGCTGGCCGCCGCCTGCCCCTCCTTGGGGAACACGGTCGAACACGGCATGGCCCTGCGGCGCTTGCCCTTGGAACTGCTGCATCGGGACCTGCTGGAATTGCTGTTGGTATTGCTGTGGGGCCGTGGGCACCTGTCCGTACGCCGCGGCCTGGCTGCCAACCTGAGGGACGAACTGCCCGTACTGCTGCGCCGGGGGCGCGGGGGGCACGTATGCCACTGGCACGTTTGAAATGTACCCTTGGTACTGTGCCGGCTGCTGAGCCTCGTAGCGCGGCGCGCCGCCCTGCTGGCCGCCGCCACGCTGGGAGCCTCCTCGGCCTCCACGCCAACCCCCGCGTCCGCCGCCGCGGCCTACCTGTCCTTGGATTAGCGCATAAATCTGTTCTAATTTCTCCTCTGTACTAGCGGGTGGTGCAGGCTGCTGCCGCTGCCGGAGCGGGCGTCGCCGGCGCTGCTGCTTGTGCGCCGGTGCGCTGGCTCAAAGCAAGCTCGTGGAGCTTGGCCAAAATTTTGGTTTCGAGAGAGTCAGGCAGGGAGTCGGGTGGCGTAGGAGCTTGATCCAAAAGTGCGATTATCTTTTGCTCTGCTTTGCTCTCTCCGAGCTTTCTCTCCAACAGCTTTTCGATCCGCTCCAGCCTTCCCTCCGTCTCCGAGCTGACCCCCGCGACGATCTTGGCCTCCACCAGCGCCGCCTCTAAGCGCTGCACAAACTCCGCCACCGTGGCGCAGCCCGAACCCACCATTAACTTGGCTTGCGCCGGCGGCAAGATTTGAAGCAAGGTCCTGCACACTTCTAACTCAGAAATTTTTGGGTCTGCCTTACCGGCCATTGCCGTCACCCTTTGTACAAATGCCCTCATGGATTCAGATTCTTTTTTCACTAGGGTTAGCATTTTTGCCCTGACCGCGGACGGAGACCTGTCATTTTGTAATGCTCCAGTGAGCGCTAGTTTGTAATCTGCCAAAGGTTTGTCTGCGTTTGCCTCATGCAATGCCTCTGCATATTCTGGCAGGTGGCTCTGCAGAAAAGGAATAACGTCCCTTATCCTTGATTCCAAATTTGTCATAAATTTTAATAGCATAGTCTAACCATCCTCCTACGTCCCCCTCATCAAACTTTCTAAGAGTTGGCTGCAACGAAGCCGGTAACTTGTCCATTGCTGATTTTGCTTTGCTTTCCTTTTCTTTTTTAGCCTGCTTTCTTTGCCTATCTCTGAGTTAGATATTAGCGAGCTCTATGAGTACCCTCGCTAATATGTTGCGGATGTGGTCTTCCCCCTGACAATCCGGATTCGCCTGAAGTGCTTTTATTTGTTTTACTAATTCATTTATGGAAACTGCGGCTCCAGAAATTCGTAAGGATTTTACTTCGGTCTGTTTCGCAATGACATGCACTGCCGGCGACACTGTGGTGATACCCTCTGTGGCACAAAAGAATTCACAATACTTTACGACACGCACCGTCGCGTCTGGTTTGTCTGGAACAATGGCTAACGGCAGAACATTTATCTCTTTTAAAAATTTTTCTGAAATTTCCAGTGCGGCTGCATCTGTTAGAGCCTCAGGGTTGGCTACATAAATATAAGGTTCTTTGAAATAAGGTTTTTCCGCTCTAGCTCCTATGCGGATGTTAGTTACAAAAGATTTTATCGCCCCTTCGGACATCACTTTCACTCGACACAGGCACTCTCATACCTGGACACACTGCTGGCCTCGCTGCGCCGCGATCCTCATTTACACCACACATTCGCACTGACAACTTTCCTCCGCGCGTACTGCGCCCGCGGCTTTGCCGCGCCACTTGTTGCACTCTTGCTTGCACATTGCACTACACTGTTCACTACACTTTGCACTGCACTGCACTTCACTAGCACGCTGGACACAACACATTACTGCTCACAAGGCACTCACAAACACTGCACAAAACACAACACTTCACTGGCTGGAAAGAAAATACCTGTACAAAACACTAACAAAATTGAGACGAGATAGAGATAGAGAAGGAATAGAAAAAGGTCAGTGGTAGAATCTTAGGCTGGTCATTTCCCCATTTTTTACTTGAATTTCTATCATGACCGCGCCTGGTCGCCCCGGACGGCAAAGAGTAAGCCCGGCCGATGCACCAGTGTTTTGCTACGTAAGTCAAGTAGACGGTCTCATGGCAAGTGACTCTAGTTTATTTCACTTCTTACAGGGGGTCCACTCCCTTCCCAAGCACGCTCACCTTTTCCTATCCTGAGTATTCCTGTCAGTCTCCCAGTTCGCTCTCGTCTGTCCAGCCGGCGGACGTCCCGAGCCGCGGTACCCCTCTGTCGGGCCCGGCGGCGCGAGCGCCCGGCGGATGGATTGCAGTGTCAGCGCTCTAGCCATAGTCTGTTTTACTTCTGTATAGTTGGACGCAACAGGCCACAAAAAAAAAGTGTGGCCACAAAATCAGCTTTTCAGGGACCGACTATAAACTTACAAAATCGTCAAAATATGCGGTTTAAGGCCCATGTATGCACTTCTGCACTCGCGTTTCGGGCACTGTTACTATAGACGTGCTTGCGCTACGCGCTGCGCGCCACGGGCCGGCTGGGGTGTCGCACGTCCGGGCTGCGACACGTGGGCGGGGGCGGAGCCCTGCTGGAGCGAAAGAATCACGTCTGCTCCCTACCGAGGCAGGGCCAGACTTTATATTTGCACTGACTTAAAAACGAGAGACGAGGTTGAAGAAACAGGAGAGCAGACGAGAGTACTCTAGAAACTCAAGTGTGTACATTGTATGCACTCCAGGGATGCATACATACATGTACACACCCGCGGAGTGCATGCTTGTTATGCATGCACTTATTGGTGTGTACATAGCATGTATGCACTGGTTATTGTGTACATAACAAGTATGCACTGATAATAAGTGTGTACATATTACCTAGGCGACCGCAGTGGCGCGAGGCTGGGACTCGAGCAGAACACGGGCATGCGCGAACAGCGGCGCCGACGCAGCAGAGCGTTCGAATAGTACGTTTCACTTTTCCTACGATGATGTCAGAGTGCCATACTTCCTGGACAGGAAGTGTTCGGGAATATTTGACGTTTCACTTCTACGGTCTAGGGCTGTCCGACGTCGCCTTCGGTAAATACAAGGCTATTAGGACGAATTTCTGGACCATATGTCAAAGCTGAAAAGCAAGAGGATGAAGTAGCTCCCTCTTTCATTTAGATTACCGTTTGGTGGAGGGGGGGACGATGTCTCGTCTTATTTACCTTCATTGACTTCCGGTCCAGATATTCGTTGAAATAACCTATTTGTTATTTGTTGTGTGTACGACCATACGCAATCCCAGCGAAATCCTGAACCGGAAGTCATAGAAGAAAAGTAAAAAGGAAAGGAAAGACTGTTTCCTCAGCACCTATCCGCTGTCAAAGCTATGTGGAAACGGGAAAGACAAGTAAATTCTTTCTGGTTTTCACTTTGAGACTTCTGGCTTATAGAGAGCCGTTGCGTGTGTCAAGAGTCTTTGACGAAATCTTGGACCGGGAAGAAAAAAGTATGAACGGAAATCACTTCTGTTCAGGCGCGGAGTAGAGGGGGCAAGCCTTCTCATACTCAGGAAAGGAAAGCCTGCTTTTGGTCTTTCTCTCCATCGTGGTCCATAACGTCATCGACATCCTCTTTAATGACCTGAAAGGTTCTGAATGAGAAAACAGTATAGACCTTTTCGCTCGATCCTCAGAGAAAACAAATGCACCGGAAATCGAGACGCAGTGGCCAATCACATGCCTCCTTTCATAAGCGGTAGCGCCTACTCGTGATGAAACAAGGGTTCTGATTGGCCATTGCGATCCGACTTCCGGTGCAATTGTGTTTTCGAGGAATCGAAGCGGATCCAGCGAAATGGTCTATTGAAAAGATAGCACTGCACGACAAAGGTCAGTGAAACCTACGTTTAGCTTTGATTTGACGAAATGAAGAGGTTGGCGTTCCGCTAGCAAGTCAGGTTTGCCCTTAAGAAGTAGCTTGTCTCTTCCTCTTTTCTGCCTTGATTTGCAATGAAGCATCATCCCGAATTTTAGTAATAACCTTGACTTCCGGTTCGTGGCCGCGTCCAAAGAAAGTCTGGCGCCGTTGTGGTTTTACTTGCGGGTGGGTGCTTAGGTTTAGTTCTTTGACTTCGGTTTTAGAGGTTCGTTTTAACACCCTCAGGCTCGTTGAAGTGCCAACGAAGTTTTCCCACTCTCTTCATGCCTGCAAGGCCAGGAAAGTCACGTAAACCGTTTTTCATCACAGAGGTTCGATAAAACTTCAAGCGAACGTATCTCCTTTTCATGATTGTCATCCAAGCGAACCGCTAAATCTCTGTGTAAATGGAACGAGAGAAATCGACAGTTCTAGGCCGGAATTAACTGGCATCCTGCTGAAACCTGGACCAGTAGGTAATGGCATAATTCAGCGACTGACGATTGCACAGCATTAGTTTTAGTTTAGTGCCTCTTTCGGTTCAGGATAGGGCACATCACTGGATTTGATGACGGAAGGTGAGATACACGTTCCGTTTTCGTTCTACCGTTCTCAGATTCAGTGAAGAACCCTGGTCAGCGGAATGCTCTACTCGGGGGGGGAGCGGCCTTTGAGTTTTAAGACAGAAGTTGTCTTTAGAGTGCGTGAGAGAAATGTATCTCGCCGGCCACGTATGGGTTTCTAGGCAGCGCACTCAACAAATGTAGCTATGCAGCTATGCTGCAATAGGATATTATAAGAAGTATCTGGACCGGAAGTTGAAGAAGAGAAGCCATAAGACAAACGAGCCCTATCCACTTGGTGATTGACTGCGGATGTGCAGGTGGAATGCAATAGGGTACTTCGGCGAAGAGCCCGACCGGAAGTGAAGAACAAGATGGCGGAAACAAAAGAGCATCGAACGGTGGTGTTGGGAGGCAGGCTGACCAATGGTGAGGGCTAGAGCAGCCTGCATCCACCGTGCGATGCTCTTTTGTTTCCGCCATCTTGTCTTACACTTCCGGTCTGGCTCTTCTCCGAAGTACCCTATTTCTCCTTACTTTCTTCTCTAACTTCCGGTCCAGACATTCGTCATAATACCCTGCTCTTCTAACGAATCTCTAGACCGGAAGTTAAATAACGAAAGCTATGTGAAGAAAAATCCATTCCACCCAACATGATTCTGATAGTGGATAGGGGCATAATAGATTCTTTCCTCACTTGCCTCTTCAACTTCCGGTCCAGCAATAGGGTACTTCGGAGAAGAGCCGGACCGGAAGTGAAAAACAAGATGGCGGAAACAAAAGAGCATCGCACGGCGGATGCAGGCTGCTCTAGCCCTCACCATTGGCCAGCCCGCCTCCCACCACCACCGTTTGATGCTCTTTTGTTTCCGCCATCTTGTTCTTCACTTCCGGTCCAGCTCTTCTCCGAAGTACCCTATTCGTTAAAACTCTCCGCTTGCTTTGGTTCTTTGTTTCTGTGCACTGCAACGCTTTGAAATGTCTAGAGAAATCCTTATGGATAGCTGAGGATCGGTCCGGCTCATATCTTCAACGCTGCTGGGCTCAGGACGGTGTAGAACTTGCGAATAAAGTCAATGCTGCTTGAAGCTGTCATGGCTGGTAATAGTTTCCTCATGCCTCCGTCAGGGTGAGTAGGATACTCTTCTACATCCCGAATCGGAAGTCAAGACGGCTTCTGAGCACCACCGGACCCCCTCCACCTGCTGCACATTCGCAGATGCCGTTATTAGTCTCCTTGCGTTCTTCACTCCCGTTCCGAGACTCAAGTGAACACCCTCACAAGGTGCGCCGATCCTGACCAGAAGTTGAATACTACTTTTAAAGTCGGAAATGATTATGATGACCACGGCTGACGAAGTCGTGAGTCCCCTGAACCTGCTCTCATTAGGTATTTCGGCGAATCTCGAAACAGAAGTACGAAGAACTCTCGTCCCCTCTCCTGTGGAGGGAGGTAAGATGGCTGTCCCTGGACCCCCGCGTCATACGAGGGGACGGAAGTTCTCTACAAATCGAGCACATTATGATAAGCGCATGCCTACTAAGCACACTATCATTTTAGCATGCTTTCTGAGCTGAGCACACACTAATTATCGCGTGCTCAGCCCAGCACACTATCATGATAGTGTGCTTAAGGCAACTTAGCACACGATTACTAGAGTGTGCTGGGCTGAGCACGTGATAATTAAAGTGTGCTTAGTACGCATGCTCTTATTATAGTGTGCTCAGTAGGCATGTGCTAGTTATAGTTTGCTCAGCACACTATGTAGCACACTATATGATTTGTAGAGTTGTGCACGTATTTGTTTTCTTACTTCCGTTTCGAGATTAACCGATACACGCTATTACGCCCTCAGGGTTTGCTCTAAATGCCGTTCATGACAAGGCGTGCCATTCACTGCGTTTAGGATATCGGGGTGGCCTCTTTGAACATTAGATATTTTGTTGTAGGTTGATGGTGTGCTGTGACACTGTTCTACAGTGATCCACAATGGCTGCTAAGCCAATGCGTTTCAAATGCGCAGTTTGTTCTAAACTGTGCCCTTCTCGAGGAGCACTTACGGTTCACACTAGAGTGCACACAGGGGAGAAGCCCTACGAGTGTGGATTTTGTAACAAAAAGTTCAGCCAGAGAAGCTACCTTCGAACGCATCTGACTATCCACACCGATGAGAGGCCCTTTGAGTGCGCAATCTGCTTCAAGAAGTTTCACCAGTCAACATGTCTTCGAACGCATCTTCGCATTCACACTGGCGAGAAGCCCTACGAGTGTAAGTACTGTGGAAGGAAGTTTAATACAGCCGGAGGGCATCGCACTCACCTACGAACCCACACCGGGGAGAAGCCGTTTGAGTGCGCCGTTTGTCATAAGAAGTTCACGAGTACAAATGGTCTTCGTGCGCACAGTCATGTCCACCTTGGCAAGAGGTTCCAGTGTACGGAATGCGAAAAGAAATTCTCCCGGGCAGACCACCTTAAGAGGCACAGAAGAACCCACACGGTACAAAATAAAAAAATGCCGTGCTTCGAGTGCTCAGTCTGCAACAAAAAGTTCACTGAAAGATATGGCCTGCAAACGCACTTGCGCTTTATTCACATTGGAAAGGAGCCAGTTGAGTGTCCGATCTGCTTTAGGAAGTGCAGCACGCCGGGAAATCTCCGACATCACCTGCGTGTTCACACCGGAGAGATGCCCTTTGAGTGCACTGTCTGCCATAGGAAGTTCCGTTGGCAGAGCAACCTTAAAGGCCACTCTGCGATCCACACCAGAGAGAGATCCCGGCGCCAGGTTGTTAGAGGCACGGCCCCTCCCTCTCGTGCTCACGTGCGCTCGCCTACACGAGATGGACCTTCCCAAAGTACGGTCTGCAACGGCAAAACTTTTGAATCAAAAGATCACAGAATGCACCTTCGTAGCAACACTGAGGAAGAGACCTCAGGTAGCTCGGTAAGTGAGACGCTAAATTAATAGTCAATTAATCTGCCTCCGCTCGAAAACACGTGCTTTAGGTTGTGGCTAGGTAACTAGTGGAGTAACGAATCACCAGGCTGGAGAGAGCTCAGAATCCGTCAGGTACTGTAAAAACATCGGCTTCTACACAGCACGTATCCATTTGCAGCAAATGATTCGAGGCTGAATTAGTCAATTGTCAATTTTCGCCAGTTGACAACGCGTAGGCCCTAGCATGCTTGAAGACGTACTGAGCTTTAGCAGCACCGCCGCATTTTTTAATTGCATACTGCAAACCCAAGTGTAAGACAGGCATGCACTAAGTAACGCATGCCACTGTGTCTTACGCTTTATGCATGCCATTTTTTGTCTTACGCTTTGCAAGCGCAGGACAAACTTCGCCCTACGCCTGTACTTAAAAGGTTTTCAAGGATGAGGCTCATCCTATCAATGGGTATCCACTGTTGCGGAAATTTTGAGAAACAAATAAGCCGCTTCGAAGCGCAAGACAAACTGCGTCTTGCGCTTCGAAGCGTAAGACAAACTGCGTCTTGCGCTTCGAAGCGTAAGACAAACTGCGTCTTGCGCTTCGAAGCGTAAGACAAACTGCGTCTTGCGCTTCGAAGCGTAAGACAAACTGCGTCTTGCGCTTCGAAGCGTAAGACAAACTGCGTCTTGCGCTTCGAAGCGTAAGACAAACTGCGTCTTGCGCTTCGAAGCGTAAGACAAACTGCGTCTTACGCTTACAAGCGAGACAAAATAACATGCACTATTTAGCATAAGACAAAGTGACATGCGCTATTCAGTGCATGCCTGACTTACACTTGGGTTTGCAGTGCACGTTTCACTTTGCAGGACTACGACTCCACAGAAGGAGACGCGGTGTCCATTCTAACGCTGCCCAACGAGTCCGGGCTGGAGAGCAGACGTGGAGACGCCGTGATCGACGAGGAAGCCGGGCAGCCGAACAAGGCACCCCTCGAGGACGCATTGCTTCAGGAAACAAGTGAAGGTGCGGCGGCTGTGAAACATGGTATGCACTCCTATTCCGGCCTCTCTGCTCTTGATATTGATAAATCTAAGAGATTCATACTCTTATCATAAGAGTGTGAGGACACTGTAGATTATATAGTGTACCTGGTATACTCTTATCACAATCTTCCTGCTGGTACACTGAATTATAGTATGCCTGGTATACAGGCCTTGAATTTGAGCATGTCTGGTCTGCACACTATAATCGTTCTCTCATTCGATGTTTGAGAAACAAGATTACGACATTTAAGGGGGCAGTAGTCTTTTGCCATTTATTTCGAGGGTTTTTTACCCTCATTGTGAGATTTGGCTAGTTGTCGCAAGGATAAAACGAGTACAATCGTAAAAAAATCCACTACAAAACAAATTTAAGACATCTTTACTTTTTGGCTTAAAACAAATTCTTTGGTAAATCGCTCTTACGAAGAAGGATGGGGTAATAATCTGATGTAGATTGTAATATATGAATATGTATATGGCCTTTGTTCTTGAAATCTAAAAGAACAATTTAACAATTTTTAAAAATTTACATGGTTTAAAACACCAATATTTTGGCACATTGATCTTTAAAAAAGAATTTAAATCATGGAATAACAATGCAAGATAGATTATATTATAAGAAGATTAATATGTCTAACCTTTGGTCTTAAAATAGAGAAAAACCAAAAAAATTGGAGATCACTTATATGTCGTTTCAATCACAAAATCTGAGGTAGATTTAAATATAAGAATATAAAAACGATTTTTAGGCTCGTGATATAGGAGACCACCCTTGGTTCGTCCGACTTCATTGCTAACTGGGGCCGCACGGTTTGTTTCTCAGATGATGGTGTGGAGCAACCACCGGTGGGCACGGCGCCTCTTGCATCCTGTGCGCAGTTCCAAACTCCTGAAGCTCGCGGTACACCTCGTGTGCCTCTTGCTGTCCTAACAAACTCCAAGCGGTTCGAGTGCACTGTATGCAACAAGACATTCCTTCTGCAGCGATCCCTTAAGAGGCATGCCACGACGATTCACTCGGATGAAAAGGCAAGGCCATGCTTCGAGTGCAACTTGTGCGATAAGACATACCACCTTAAGGAATCCCTTAAGAAGCATACTTTGAGAAGGCATACGGATAGGAACGAAAGGCCACGCTTCGAGTGCTCAATCTGCAAGAAAACGTTTACTGAAGGACATAACCTGCGAACGCACATACGCGTCGTGCATTTAGGAGACAAGCCCTTCGAATGTACGCTCTGTGGGAGGAGGTTTATTTGCGCGGCAGATCTTCGGAAGCACCTCCGCGTTCACACCGGAGAGAAGCCTTTTGAGTGCTCTGTCTGCAAAATGCGTTTCCGTTTGAAGGAAGATTATGTGAGGCACACCAGACGGACCTCCCGGTGTCAGATGGGCCAGGGCAGAGCCACCTGTGTGTCCTCGCGCTCGCCCTCAGCAGAGAGACCTTTTCAAACCACGATCTGCAACAGCGAAACGGTTGAGCCAAGAGACTGCCGAATGCACCTTCGAAGCCAGTCTGCAAAAGATACTTCAGGAAGTGCGGTAAGTGAGACGTTGAAAATAGCATTGTATTACAAACTCGCTTACAAACTATTTTCTTTGTATATCGAAGAATAAGTTTGTAAGTTGCGAAGAAAATAGTTTGTAAGCTTACAAACAAATTCTTTGCAAAGTCACAAACTATATTCTTCGCAACATACAAACTGATGCTTCGCAATGCGAAGAAAATGGTTTGTAAGGGAGTTTGTATTAGAATGCTGCAGAATACTTCGCATTGCGAAGAATTCTTATTCGCAACCTTTTAAGAATGCATAAGCCTTCAGCAATGCGCAGTAAAAGCATTAGATACTAAACACTCAACCACCTGTATCAGTTGAATTTTCGCCAGATGCCAATGTATTAACATACATGTAGATGTACTGAGCTCGAGTAGGTGTTGCGCATTTGTAACTGCTTTCAACTCGCAGGACTACGACTCTACGGAAGGAGACGCGGTGTCCATCCAGACGCTGCCCAAGGAGTCCACGTTGGAGAGCAGTGCTGCAGACGTCGTCGAGGAAAAGGAAGCCGGGCAGCCGAACGAGGAACTACTCATGGACGCAGTGCTTCAGGAAACTAGTGATGCTGCAACGTCTGTGGAACATGGTATGCACTCCTTTCCCAGCCCCAGCCCCTGGATTGTTGATATGAGTCCACATGATAGATTAATACTTTCATCAAAAATCAAACTAGGGACGCCCTTTCGACTGTAAAGTGTACACGGTACATCCTCACGGGGAACAGGCTCGTATGTCCCCTTATGAATCCGTCCCTGCGCGAATTCGTTCCCACTCATTTTGTCCCCAGGTATGATGTACTCTTTTAAAATGTCCTCAGTCCTATGTCCCGACTTATGTCCCCAGTGCTTACTAATTTGTAACTACCTGTAGGCATGCTCAAATTATGAGCGATAGCCTGCAGGTATGCTACAATTTTGAGCGTGCCCACAGGTAGTTACTAAGAAGTAACATGTGCATGGCATGCATTTCAGTTTCCTGAGTGTTCGCTGTCACTGAAAACTGAATTATAAGTTCACGCATTTCCTGGTGTGTGCTGCGCGAAGCGCGCAGTTCCTAGTTTGTTCTTTGCTAGTATGCATGCATTTTGTACCGTGTACTTATCGCAAAAGGTAGACAATGTTCAAGCACACTGTGTGCTGCACACAGTAAGAAATGCATGCATGCCAAGCACATACTAGTAAATGTGTGCTTTGCGAATGCATGCGCAGCGCACACTTGAGTTGTAGTGTTGTACTCTTTGAAGTTTGCAGAACGGACAGTACAGATGTAAAACATACTCGATTAATGCTCGCCAATGCTTTCCAGGTAGTAGTTGGATGCATGTGGTAGTGAGGCAGACGTTCACACTCCTACACCTGTGCAATGGCAAAGTTACCACCTTTGGATACGTGTTTGATGCTCGTATTGTTTGGGCTTTAAGGCCCCTCCCATTGCTAGAAGCTCGTCAAGTTCACGAGCATACCTGTTAATTGACTGCATAGCAGTTGAGCTTCCTAAGTACTCGACGGACACTGTCTTGGTCCCTCCAAGTGCTTACTGAAGTAGCATGGTTTGTTTTACTGTTCCAGATGATGGTGTGGAGCAACCGACGGTGGACGCGGCGCCTCTTGCAACCTGTGCGCAGTTCCAAGCTCCTGAAGCTCGCGGTACACCTCGTGCGCCTCTTGATGCCTTAACAAACTTCGAGCGGTTCGAGTGCACCTTGTGCGACAAGACATTCCTTCTGAAGCCGTCCCTCAAACAACATACTATGATGATCCACACGGACGCGATGTCCGTAGAAACGCTGCCCAAGGAGTCGGCGTTGGAGTGCGGGGCTGCAGACGTCGTCGACGAGGAAGCCGGGCAGCCGAACGAGGCACGCCTAGAGGACGCAGTGCTTCAGGAAACAAGTAACGCTGCGGCGGCTGTGGAACATGGTATGTACTCCTGTCCCGGCCCCTGGACTCTTGATATGATCAACCATGTGGATTAAGGCTGTCATCAAGGAACTAGGGATACACTCTGAACTTAAAAGTGTACATGGTGCAGGTGCGCCCTTAATACTACTTGCAGGTACAATGCCAATTTGAGTATGCCAGTCACGTTCGCTGCAAATTCGACCGTGCATGAATAGTTCACTGTAAATTTAAGAATGCCTGGGAGGTATCCTCTGGACGCTCTTCCACATGGTTTTGACGGCCGTGCATGCCTGCACTTGCCTGGCATACCTAATTTACAGTGCACCTGCTTGACGTACTCAAGTCTATAGTAAACCTGACGGGCATGCTCACATTTAAATTGTTCACTTCGAACTTTCTGTGTGTGTGGAATTTTTGTGCACGGTCTGGTAGGATTTTCTCGAAACGTGCTTTTCGCTCAAATCTGTCCGTTATCAATTACGCATTAATTCGTAGGATTTTGCGTACAAGTTCGTGTCAAAAGTTTGACAGGTTTAAAACCTTGAGCCAACGTATAAAACAGTTCTCAAACATTTGGTGTGTACAGGCATGCTCGTCAGCTTCGCATGTGGCTGTTAACTGAGCGCACAGCACAGCTGTTTAGCGTAGGCAGTGCTAGACGGACATGTCTCGGTTTCTCCAAGTTACGTGCTAACGGAAGTCGAACGGTTTGGTTTACAGTTCCATATGTTGCTGTGGAGCAGCCGCCGGTGGGCACGGCGTCTTTTGCAACTTGTGCGCAGTTCCAAACTCCTGAAGCTTGCAGTGCGCCTCCTGCGCAACTTGATGGCCAAACGTACTCCAAGCTGTTCGAGTGCTCCTTGTGCGACAAGACATACGAACGCAAAGAGCACCTTCAGAGGCACACGAGAATCCACACGGGGGACAAGCCCCTTGAATTGACAGTCGGCCTCAAGAACGTGGCAGAAGGATCCAACTTAGAAGCGCACTCGCGTTCAGCTCACGTCGGACACACGCCCGAGGAGTGCATGGTCTGTCAAAAGCAGTTCCTTGATCCAGGTGACCTTCAGCAACACCGACGCACCCACAAAGTGGAACACCCATTTGTGTGCGTTGTCTGCAACAAGAAGTTCACCGATAATAGCTCACTCAGTGCTCACCTGCTGGTTCACAGCAGCGAGAAAACTTTGGAGGGTACGTCAAGCGAGAGAAAATTCAGTCGCGCGCACACCCTTAAAAGCCATGTGAGCGTTCTCTCAGTAGTGAAGCCCTTCGAGTGCTCAGTCTGTAAGAAGGAGTTTGGTCAAGCGGCCAATCTACGGCAGCACCTGCGTGTCGTTCACATCGGACGCAAGACCTTCGGGTGTACTCTATGCGAGAAAAAATTTATTTCCTCAACTAGCCTTAAAAGCCATATGATCAGTCATTCCGCAAAGAAGCCCTTTAAATGCTCAGTCTGTCAGAAGAAGTTCGGTCGAGCTGGCATTCTACAGAGGCACCTTCGCGAGATTCACCTAGGTCAGAAGCCCTTGAAGTGTACTCAATGCGGGGAAAAATTCAATCGCTCGACCAACCTCAAGAGCCATATGATCAGTCACTCCTCAGAGGAGCCCTTTGAATGCTCAGTATGTGAGAAGAAGTTCGGTCGAGCAGGTATTCTACAAAGGCACCTGCGCGTCATCCATATGGGAATCAAGCCCTTTGAGTGTACGGTCTGCGGCAAGAAGTTCAGCGCATCGGATTTCCTCCGGATGCACCTCCGCACTCACACCGGGAAGAGTCGATATAAGTGCACCGTGTGCAACGTAAAGTTCCGTTGTAAGAAAAGCCTTGAGAGCCACGCTGAGATGCATGGTGGAAAGACCTCCGGGGTTCAGGGGGTGGCCCTTGAGGCTTATTGTGCGAGCTCACACAGTCAGGTGCCACCTGTAAGAGATCATCGAATGTCGCTCCGTAGCCACGCAACTAAAGAGACTTCAGGTTGCAAGGTTAGTAAGACATTGAATATTGCTCAACTTTGCTAATTCAATTGTTAGACAAGCTATCGCGTCGTGACGTAAGTACGTTTGATGGCCGAAGGCACGTCTGTCTTACGCTAGATAGCATAAGACAGTTTTTGTCTTACGCTTGGTGACGTAAGACAAGTTTGTCTCACAATTTCAGACACATGTGTGTCGGTGATGCGTTCTTTTCGAAGTGTAACACAAACTTGTTTTTCGTCACTTAAACGTGACAAAAAATGTCTCACTCCACCAAGCTTGTCATACACTTAAATTTGCAGTGAATGGTAGTATCTTAAACGCTCTTCAATTTTGTCAGAGCTAGCGGAGGTTTGACGGACGTCATTGTATTAATCCATCTGCATGCACGACACTGCTAATCAACGAATGTGACAATTCGAATGTCGTGCTGATGTGAATCTGGGGCCAGAAATCCCCGGTTCGCACCGGCCTAGTCGATTCGCCTTTGCTGCTTTTCAGTGGATTCTGTTCCTCGGGTGGACTTTCATTTGTTTAACTGTTCCTTCACCCCTCAGGTCTACGACTCCCAGAAAGGAGATGCGGCCTCGGTCCGAACGCTGGATAAGGAGGAGCGTGACTCGGTGAGCGGTGGAGACGACGTCGTCGACGAGGAAGCCATCCGAGGACCGAATCTGAGCGAGGCGCACTTGGAGGATCCATTGCTCCAGGAGACAAGTAACGCCGGGACGGTCGATGAACATGGTATGCAGTCCTTTCCCGCCCTCATAGATACTGATTCTTAAGGTAGTTACAGCATCGTGGGTGAACTTAAGATTTTTTTGTGAAATTTGGAACACAAGTTCTAGTAATATTCTTCAGTCATTTTGCAAAATCTCAGGGCGGATCACCGATGAAAAGCGAGAAAAAAGTTACTTACAAAATAGCACTAGTTCTTATGAGTTTGAAGCAATGTTGCCCCAGGTGCGCGTCTTTAAATTTAAACTGTCGGTTGACTAGTAAAGATGAAGCTATGATTCCCTAATGAAAGTTTCTCTTTAGGTCATAGAAAATCGTCTCCAAGCATGAAAAAAGTGCATCACCGGCCTATTAGAGAAAAGAATACTAGAAAATGAGGATTTGATGGCATAAGCAGCCGAAAACGAAGTCAAGTGCACGACTCTGTTACGAAATTTAATTCGTTTATCGCCAAATCTCTGCAAAATCGCGGTTCCTCTGGTCACTGAGAGTTGTTTTAAAACATAATCTACGACTCAGATATATTTTACGGTCGTATATAAGAGGTTCAGAAAATATACCCCCACTTGACTAACATTACCCGCTGTAACTACCTTGATGAAAAGTTTGGCTGTTCGTCCCAAGTTCATGCTGTGCCCTCATGTTTCTTTAGCATGTGATCGTAGTGGGTCTGACTGTTGCACTTCTACAGCCGTGCAAATTGCGAAGTGACCAGATTTCGATGTGTTCTTGATGCACGAAGTGTATGGACTTTAAGTTCGCACGTACTGCTGAAAGCTTGTAGTAAAACTAAGGCGTAACAGGATGCTTCATTCAAGCGCAACAGTATGAGTATGCTTGAAGACGTTACGCTTGAAATGAAGCCTACTGGAAAGACGCTCCCATGCATTTAGATGGGCAAGTTTTGGAGGGGATGGGCTTGTTACGCTTTGTTTCAAGCAAGCTCTAGTTTGCTTGAAGAAATGTGGTACAGTTACGCTTTAGTTTTACCAATATAGCCGTTACCTTATTAAGTCCACAGCAGTTAAGCTTCGGCAATTCTCGACGGACATGTCTTGATTCCTCTAACTGTTGTGCTAACTGAAGTTGCATGGTTTGTTTAACAGTTCCAAATGTGGATGAGAAGCAACCGCCCCTGGAAAAGACAGCTCTTGCAACCGTGGCTACGCTGAGGCAACCTTCCGAAGTTCAGGGTACTCCTCGTGGGCTTTTCGCTGTCGCTGTGGACTCCAGCGGTTCGAGTGCACCTCATGCTACAAGACCTTCGGCCGGAGAGACCACCTTGTGAGGCACACGAGAATCCACGCGGTGGAAAAGCAATTACAGTGTACTGTCTCCAACAAGAAGTTTGCTGAAAAAGCTCACTCAGTGATCATCGTCGTGTTCACTGTAAACAGAAAACTTTCGAGTGTAGTCTGTGTGAGAAAAACTTCCGTAGCTCTTACCACCTTGAACGTCATGCTAGCATCCACTCCTCAGAGAAGTCCTTCCGGTGCTCAATATGTAAGAAGAAGTTTGTTCGAGCGGGTCATCTACTGAGCCACCCTGCGTGTCCGTTCACATGGAACAGAAGCCCTCTCAACGTACGGTCTGCGGCAGGAAGTACCGTTCATCGTATGAGCTCCGGAGGCACCTCCGCACACACACCGGGCAGAGGCCTTTTGAGTGCTGTGTCTGCAATAAGACGTTCCGTATGAAGAGTGACCTTCTGGAGCATGCTGCTGTTTCACACCACCGACACCTCGCGGTGCCAGGTGGGTGAAGGGAGGGCCCCCCTTGTGCTGCGCTCGCCCTCACGAGAGGGATATTCCAAGATACGGTCCTGCAGCAGCGAAACTGTTCGAGCGAGAAATCATGAAGTGCACCTCACTGTAGAAGGAACTTCACCTTTCACGGTGAGTGACTCGTAGAAAATTAGTCAACGGTAGTAGCTGTATGTAATACGCTCTTTAACGTTGCCATGGTTATCAAGTTCGCCTTAAAATAAGGTGCTGCCGCTCAGAAACATCTACTTTATGTTGAGTTAAGTTAGCTATGGCAGAAAAAAGGCTCGACTGCTAAGGGTCAGGGTCAGGGTCAAAATCAGGACAAAAGAAGCATTCGCTCCCACAGCAACGTTCACCTGTAGCATATCTCTAACTTGTAGCAGTCAAATTTAGCCAGTAATGTCAACCCACCTGCAGCAAGGTACTGTGAGTGTACGGTCTTGCTAATTTAGATGCTCGTTGATTTGACAGGTCCAAGACTCCACGGCAGGAGATTCGGTGTCCGATCAGACGTCGCTTAAGCAGGAGTCCGGGCTGGAGATCAGCAGAGATGTCGCCGTCGAGGAGGAAGCCGGACAGCCGAATGAGTCAATCCCTGGAGGACCCACTACTCAGGAAACATGTAAAGCTGAGACGGTTCTTGATCAAGGTACGCACTCCCCTATCACGTCCCCTGTATTCTCGAAACAGACACGGAGAAAAAGAATTCGTTCATCCAACGTAAAAATGCGTTGATTCTGGGTCTAGGACAATCAAAGAAATTTGGTCGGGTAACGTATAATCTGTTGGTACAACAAAATAATCTGTTAGCGCAACGAAGGAACGAAATCTCGATTTTGTCCCTGTAACGACTTTTCGTTGCGCCAACAGATTTGGTGTACCAACAGATTATACGTTACGCGACCAAATTGCTATGATTGTCCCAGAATCAACACTTTTTTACTTTGGATGAACAATTTTTTTTTCTCCGTGTAGCAACGTAAATCTATTTGCTTGTTGTGGCGAATACACGGCTATTCAAAAAACGTGACCACATTCGTTTTAGCGTAAATACTGTTTGAATGTGAATTGAGGCCGATCGAGGCGTTCTTCTCGTTGAGTCCAGGTATATTGCACCAAATCAAACGAATGTGACGTCACACGTTGAAGAGCAGCGTGGGTTGATGTAGCCTTCGTTTGTCAAGCTCATGCTGAGCACTCAGTACTCTTCTGCTTGTTACAACTTGTGCCTTCGCTGCGATACGTCAGCTTTGGATGTGTGCTTGATTTGCTAACTATATCGGCTCCGAGTTCACGCCTTCAGCTGGATGCTGGAAAAAGTACATAACACACTTGTAGCTATTAGCTGAGCACAAAGCAGTTCAGCTGTGGCAGTACAATGTCTGGTACCCTCTGTTCGACCCACTTTTGTGCTGGGTGAAGTCGGACGGCGAACGTGTTGAACAGTTCCAGGTGCTGGTGTAGAACAGCCATCCTTGGAGAGCAACAGCTCTTGCGACCATCGCCCACTACCCAACTCCTGAAGCCGCTCCAGCGCCGTCTTCTGTTGATCTGTCCGTGACTCCCAAGAAAACTCAAGGAATTCCAGTGCTATTCGTCCAGCGAGGGGATGTCTTCATTTCTCCAGTGAAGCACGAGTTATTAGAGGAAACGATGCAACAAGCGCGCCCATCCCGTGTGAGACGACCGCCTGGCCATTTCAAAGATTACATTGTTGATTAAGTTTTCTTTGTGTTGGCCCAGAATTAGGTTCATGAAACCAGTGATTTAATCATGTCATTTAGATCATGTTATCACTTGTTTTTAATTCGGGTAGTGCTGCAGCAATTTGTTGCATGAAACCTAGTAATGGTATCATGTCAAATCATTTAATTACGTGTTTGAATTCTTTTAGTGCTCCTCTCAGTAGTTGCACGAAACCTAGTATTGTTTTTCATGTCATTTAGATCATTTTATCAAGTGTTTTTAATTATTTTTTGAGCTATTTTGTACTATGAATCAAGCTTCACACGGCAAGTTTTACACTTTTTCATTGGGTTTTTTACTCTACGCTAAACAAAAGTTGACTTTGATAAGTGGTACGTCCTGAACATTAACAAGCTCCGTCTTCCTACTTTGCATGTTCCGAATCAAAATAAAGTGAAATGATAATTGATGATCAATCTTACAAGATTCTATTTGAATTGGAAGCTAAATAAATCAGGTAAAGCAGACGGACTCCCTGATGTAGCACCAGTGAAACAAAGGACAATTTCTTAGGGGTATGACGTTTGTTTCCACAAGCTCTCGTATGTGGGACACAGGCGCGTCAGCTGCTCCACTGACAGGCACGTCCTGAGGTGCAGGGACAAGAAGGCGCCATCGTAACGTTATGGCCACATGGTATCATCAACGGTTTCGGAGATGCAAAGCCTACAGCCCGGAGACTGCACGATGTCTCCCAGGAAAAACTGCTCATCTCAAATCATACCAACATACAACAGGTGAGTCTCTAGAGGCCAACTGACTTACAACACCTCAGTCTTCGTTTTATCATCGCCAATATCGCCTAGACCGAAACAGCTAGGTGCATACCAGACCAACAATCGGCTCGTTTACATTACATCGTAACTTCGGCCGTAATGGTGGACGTGAATGTGGTGAAAGGAGGTGTGAAAGCATCCTAACCCCAAACACGGCTCCAAAGACTGAGCTGTTGTCAGTGTAAGTTGGCCTCTGACGACTGAGCTGTTGTATGTTAGTCTGATTTGAGTGAGCTGTATTTCCTAATATGTATCGTGTACAGAGACATACATACGTCCGGTTTCGTGCGTCCTTACGCATCAATTTGTACATAGCAGCGCTAAATCGAAAAATAGGGTGCAAAGTTATTTACGATAATATGCGCAGCTTGTATATTTATTTAAAAGGAAAGTACTCTTCCAACTATACTGTCTCTGAGCATGCACTCCTTAGCGTGCACTCATTGAGAATGCACTCCTGAGCGCATACTCAGTATGCACGCTACAAGTGTGTACGTATCTAAGTACACGTTCAGGAGTGCAGACTCAATGAGTACACGCTCAGGAGTGCATACTCAGAGGACAGTTTAGTTTGCAGAGTACTGACGAATCAGTGAATAAAGAAAATGCTTCGGGGCCTACAAGGTAACACATATCGGCAAGGCACAAGAAGGTCAAGAATTAAGTGGGTCGTAAAATTTGAGATCCGTGAAACATGTAGCCTTTTCCGTTTGTTTGGCGTAACATTAGTTTTGAACGTTGGAGCTTCAGTCAACGCAAAGAAGGACGATGCATTCTTGTCTTGAATTCCTTTTTTTGTTTTTAGCAGTTCGTCTCTTCTTGGGTAGTCACGAACCTGGTTTGGCTAACTGGGTCGCAATACATTTTTCCACTGCAGACTCATCGATTTCTCTCTTTTCTGTGGGTGCGTTGTTGACTCCCTTGATTAGGGTCAATTCTGCTCTTGTCTAAGCCAGTTTCAATAAGGTACACTTTATTTTAGAAGAAGTTATTGAGCTATTAATAGAAGGGGGACACTTCTTTGTGCTTGCCGTTCATTGAAGTCCTTTGGGTACAAAGAACATCTGGAAGAACTTAAGGTCATGTTTTCATTTTTCTTTGATCTTCAAGAAACTTAACTTATCAACATAACCATCTACATCTCTCATCAGTGTCCCTTGCATTGCTTCTTAGGTCTCCGTCTCCTCTCGCACGCATATTTTATCTTATTTTATTTTTCACTTGAGAGTTACCTCTCACGCACGGCTCCTCAGGCCTTTTAACAATGCTGAGTGGGTTGTTTTTCAGCTCTGTACAAGGTCCATTAAGACAAACATTTGACACCAGCCACCTCCTTAAATTTGTGCGATTACTTTACATGAGATACTTGCACATTTAAGTCACGTTTTGGGAGCTTTGCATCCTTACGTCAGACTCAGCCCAAGTGGTTGCATGAATTTCCTCATGAGTTTCCACAACCTCTGAGGAACAACTCACTGCAAATACAGACAGATCACTATGAAACTGGACATTTTTCGAAAAAAAAACGCAACTGTTTGGTGAGCATGCGACGATTTCACCTCTGTCAGCCTCCACTTTTGTCTCGGCCTGTAACACAAATTCCCTTTCCAATCTTCGAAAGTTCTCAAAACAAAAGAAACACATTCGTGCATGATGGAAACTAACTGAATGTGACACGTGAGAGCATATTCTTGAATAAACTGCAAGAGCAGCATTACAGATGACCGTCCTAAGACATGTCTTCTTGTCTTGGCGTGGTTTCACTTCTCCAGGAATAACAGAAAATATAGTGACAGAGCCGTGCCCTTGGCCACATTTCAAAATGCGCTTAGTCCAGAGCAATTTTCTCGAATTTTCTTTAGTTCTTCGTGAGCTTTGTACTACTTCAGCTCGGCGTGAGCATGCTCCATCTTTCTGTACACTCACTCAGTTGCCACGTAGAGAAGAGTAATCCGTCAGTGGACATTCACTTTGAACTGTTTCGCAGCCTCAGTTCCCGCGTGCAATTTGATCTTCTGATCCTCCCGCGCGGGCAAATCTCAACTTCTCTTCAGATGGTTCAGTTCGTTTCAAGGACCCCATCGTTTTCTTGGTCTTGTACCCCACTACTGCAGCTCGATGCCACGGTAGTTGGTGCAGCGCGAGAGATCGCCTTTCTGGAGTGGCGGGATGATGCCCGACTGACGCCACTCCTCCAGCATGGCTCCAGTCTCGACGATGCGCACGATGAAGAGGTGCATTGGCACTAAGATGTTTTGAAGAATTTTTATGCGAGGTCCCGCAGAATTTCAAACTTGTGCGATTTTGCGTAGAAATTCGTGCCAAAAATCCGAGGGGTTTTGCACTAGTGTTACGCGAGTGGTTATCCAGAGATGTCCACAGCTATACTGAAGCTTTACCTTGACTCTGCGTCTCGCTGCACTTTTCACTAAGGGGGATCTCAAGGTCCCTACCGACTGCGTCATTGTTCCAATTCCAGACAAGGTTGGATTGGACAGGCTCGCAGGGAAAATTCCCTATCAACACAACACAATTATATACTTGGCCCTTACCGATTATTATTTTTATATCATAAAAAAAAGCAAGTTATCCTACAGCTTTCAGACTAAAGTACTTACTTGTACTCGGAGTCTTGCATACTTCCGGAGACTACACACACACACACACACACACACACACAAATGCACAACACTAGACTCTTATTTTTCACTGTCTTTTTCTTCATTCGGAGTCCCAGTCCTCGCCGTAAGACGAGTAAGGAGAGGGGGACCGTGTCCTATGGTAGTGGACGGGCGAGTAAGAGTACTCGCCCGAATTGGTCTTTGAGGGCCCTGGTCGGTGACCCCCTCTCCGATGCACTGTCCGTGGATTCTTCTTCCCACGCACTGACTAGGGACTCGTCCCCTGACCTAGGAGATGGCGGCGGACACGGTGTCGTGCGGCACCGCGCGCACTTGCCGCACGAACGAATCCTGCGCCTCCTCGATCAGCTGGTCAATCAGGGACTCCGCGCTGCCGCGCGGAGTCTGGCCGGCTCTGGTGTCGTCGATGGTGAACGGCTCATCCGGCCCACAGGTCACGTCCTTCACCTTGACCCGCTGGCGTTTGGAAGGACGACGCGAATAGCATGTCCGCGCTCGGCAACACAAGTCCTTGTGGGCGCCTGGCCACTGGCTCGGCCAGTAAGGAGAAGGGACTGATGTCAGCGTCGGCCCGACCGTCCATGCTGGCGTCCGGTGCCCAGATCGGAGCCGGAGTGGAATAGTAGGCGGTGCTGGCTGCTAGGCTAGTGGTTGGCCGGCCGGAGTCATTACTGGCCGCAGTGGCTGCGGGTACAGCGGCAAGGGGGCAGGCGGGTACTTGATCTCCATGGTTGCTGCTTGGCGGGTGTGACTCTTTCCGGCTGCTGCTAAGCGACTGACGGCCGTGACCTGGGGCTGCTCCCTGCTGCAGCCTGACCCCGAGGTGTCCTCAGGGGCCTAAGCAGGGGCCTACCTTCTTGAGTAAGAAACACTTAAGACGACGTTCTATCGCGCATTTGCGTTTTCCTTTTCAAAAGTATTGAATGGGCTCAAATGTAGTCACAGTAGTTTTTAAAAAATTGGAAGGATTTTCTTGAGGCTAGGAAATTCAACACTATCTTAATTTAGGGTGTATCAATAGTTGTTCCCCTGAGAGTTCTTCCCTGTGCTTCTTCCAACACTTCTTCCCCCACTCTCGATGATGCCGAAGAAGAGCTGCTTGATGAGCTGCTTGAAGAGCTAGATGAGCTACTCGATGACGAGCTAGACGAGGTGCTTGATGACGAGCTCGAGCTGCTGGTGGACTCTTTCCTCCGGCGCTTCCTGGAGCGCTTTTTCTCTTTTCCTCTCTCGCTCTCAAACTTCACGAAGCGCTTTCGTCCCATGTTGGCGACAGACTGACGGCGTGCCTCTTGGTCACCAAGGGCCCTCAAAGGCTACCCCAGTGGAGCCTCAGAAAACAAGGGATCCAGTAGCGCCAGTGGTGATAATATTCCGCCCTCCTCCACTCAATGCGGCCCAGTGCAGTGCGGCACACTGGGCAAAACCGCCCTTACGCCCGCAGCCAGCGCCTAATGCATCGATAGCAAAATCGGTGCATGCATGGGTCCACCCCTGTCCATGGAATACTGCCTCAGTCCATTCCTCAAGGGCATACCCTGCACTGAGTGGACTCTTCTGCACGTCAAAGCTAGAAAAAAAGAGCCCAATACGTCGAAATCTTGGGCTACCAAACAGTATCAACACAATGAAACCATCATTCCACAGAATACTTACCAACTCTCTCAAAGTTTCCTCTGTATGTTTTAGCTGCTTTACCTTTTCCTTCAGATCTTCGTTTTCTTTGACACTTTTATTATGTTTATCTTGCAAGTCATAAAGTTCTGTTTGTAGACCTTCTGTGATACGAGTTTTCCATGAAATTATTTTAATTTGCAAGTGCAGTATCCAATAATTGCAAACTAATTGCTTCGTAATAATTTCAGTAGTGAAGCTTGCCTGCGTGATACGTACCATCACGTAGTTCGACCTGGATGATGACTGCGATCAACAGCCTGCTCCACGGTGCTAGCAGACTGCGGGATCATTTGGCGGTTGTGGCCCAGAAGGCAGATTAAAGAAATTTAGAGCATCCGGTGTGCCCAATACAAACCGGTGGAGGACTGAACGTCAGCTTCTCGTGGAAACCGGCGCTGCAGTCGAGTCCCATCTGGCAAGAAGAATCGCAGCCAGATACCCCCGTCGTCCTTATATGTAGGCGGTGAGGCGCCGCAGCAGCCACGTGGCGAAGATCTTGTATGCCACGCATTGCAGCGCGATGCCACGGTAGTTAGTTCAGCGAGATAGGTCACCCTTCTTGGGCAGTGGAATGATGATGACCGACTGGCGCCATTCCTCCGGCATGGCGCCAGTCTGGACGACGCGCACGATGAGGAGGTGCATCGCCTCGGCGAGCCGGTCGCCGCCAGCCTGGAACAGCGGGGCACTGAGGGCGTCGATCCCGGGGTGCGGGGCGCGGACCGCTTCTTCATGGCGGCCATCACCTTGCACACTTCTCCGAGGGTAGGGGGGTCCAACGGATCATTGTTGACGGCGTTCTGATGGGGCACCTCACCGTCAGGGCCCGGGGCGTTGAGGAGCTCGTTGAAGTACTCCTTCCACCTGTCCAGCACGGCCGCCGCGGTGATGAGGGAGCCATCCGCGGCGCGCAGCATGGCCCGCGCACCACCAGCGTCCGGGGCGGGGACGTCGTAAAGTCCATGCAGCAACCGAAGAAAGTATCAAGTGCTGCTGGTGATGCCAAGGATGATGGTCACCATCACGGTACCCAAGGGTATGACCACGTTGGTGGCGCAGGCGGAGGACCCTGCGCCGTCAGCCAGCGGGGTCATGGCCGTCGTCATCACGGTGCCACGGGGCTGGCCACGACGAAGCACAACAACATCAAGCGCTACGCGTGCACTCAATGCGAGTAGAGCTTCACTCAGTCCGAGCGCTTGAGGCGAGGTGCCCATGGGGCTGGCCACGACGAAGCACAACAACATCAAGCGCTACGCGTGCACTCAATGCGAGTAGAGCTTCACTCAGTCCGAGCGCTTGAGGCGAGGTGCCCATGGGGCTGGCCACGACGAAGCACAACAACATCAAGCGCTACGCGTGCACTCAATGCGAGTAGAGCTTCACTCAGTCCGAGCGCTTGAGGCGAGGTGCCCATGGGGCTGGCCACGACGAAGCACAACAACATCAAGCGCTACGCGTGCACTCAATGCGAGTAGAGCTTCACTCAGTCCGAGCGCTTGAGGCGAGGTGCCCATGGGGCTGGCCACGACGAAGCACAACAACATCAAGCGCTACGCGTGCACTCAATGCGAGTAGAGCTTAACTCAGTCCGAGCGCTTGAGGCGAGGTGCCCATGGGGCTGGCCACGACGAAGCACAACAACATCAAGCGCTACGCGTGCACTCAATGCGAGTAGAGCTTCACTCAGTCCGAGCGCTTGAGGCGAGGTGCCCATGGGGCTGGCCACGACGAAGCACAACAACATCAAGCGCTACGCGTGCACTCAATGCGAGTAGAGCTTCACCCAGTCCGAGCGCTTGAGGCGAGGGTGCCCATGGGGCTGGCCACGACGAAGCACAAACAACATCAAGCGCTACGCGTGCACTCAATGCGAGTGGAGCTTCACTCAGTCCGAGCGCTTGAGGCGAGGTGCCCATGGGGCTGGCCACGACGAAGCACAACATCAAGCGCTACGCGTGCACTCAATGCGAGTGGAGCTTCACTCAGTCCGAGCGCTTGAGGCGGCATATGAAAGCGAAACACAAGGGTGTGTGAATATGACCGCGTTGTGGCCCGCCTTGTCGACACCGGGGTGATGGCCGTCATCATAACGCCGTGGCGCAGGCGGGGGACGCCGGACAGGCCTCGGTGGCGGTGCGCTGCACTCGCTTCTCCAGCGTGGTGCGGCGCCGGAAACTGCCGAGGGCCCACGAGTCCGTGGCGCACGACAGGCACTCCCAGCGGTGCAAGGTTGCCGGTACTGCTGGTGCGGCTTCACGCGGGCTGCGCTAGCCCTCCAGCGGTGCAAAGTAGCATCACCGGTGCACACGAAGGTGTGGAGCTTATGGTAAACTATTTCAAGGTTTACACGGTTCCACACTGGGAGCTCCACCGGTAGGGAACTTTGACGGTCCCTGAGGGGGTAGGGAGAGGCATGCAAGCATGCGAGCATTTTGACATGCTATAAGTTGAGAATGGGTAAATTTTGTGTCCGAAAATAATAGGGTTAGAGTTTATGTGCCAAAAATGCAGTAAGGGAATACTTAATTTAGAATTTTTTTTTACGAGCCAGAAGGGGGGACGAAAAAATTTAAAGTTACATAGAATTTAGAAAAGAATTTAAGGGGAACTGCAACGATAGTTAATAAATTTAGAAATGTTATGGGCCAAAAGGGGACGAAAAATTTGAGGTTGTATAAATTTTGGAAAAAAAAAAGGAGGGCAGCCGGATGAATTTAATAATGTTGGGGAAGGCTTTGACCTGAATAACAAACAATTCAAGGAGACAATAAACAAAGAGTTAAACAAACTAATAGTCATACAAACGGATGATCACGACGTACCAATAGTCCAGCGACAGAGGGTTAATCGCAACAAATCGATCCACGGGGCGCAGGCAGCGCCGGCAAGTATGCCCGTGCACCTGCGGCTGCACGGCGCACTGGTTGCAGGCAACCAAGCAGCCGCAGGGCAGGGCGACGTGCACGCGTGGTCCTCCGTTGCAGTAAATCACATGGACCTACAACGAGGATGGAATAAATTTTAAAATTTTACAAAAAAAAAAAGAGGAAAAATGCTAGGTCGCCTAACAGCCGAGCACTTACGGCGCGGGGACGAGGTCCGCCTCCATGGGGTGCGGCACCATAGGCGTCAAGGGCGTACAAGCGGTGCCCCGGCTCGGGCGGGACTGATGCCCTCCGGGAGGCCCATTGCCCAAATGTGCCCCGGGCACATGCAGCCCATCACGCTGGCAACGAGTGATGGTTGCGTGCCGCACCAGTGGCACCGCGCAACAAGGGAGCGACACAATGCCAACTAAAAGGGGAAAATCACACTGTTATAATGTGCACCTCACCGTCAGGGCCCGGGGCGTTGAGGAGCTCGTTGAAGTACTCCTTCCACCTGTCCAGCTCGGCCCACCCGCATCGGTGATGAGGGAGCCATCCGCGGCGCGCAGCATGGCCCGTTTCACCACCAGCAGCGCCGCCCCGCCCACGGAGGCGCTTCACGTCCTTGTAGGCAGCTCGTAGTCCTTGACGCGAAGCTTGCATGGATGTTGTCGATTGTGCCATGGACCCAACGGCGTTTGGTGCGCTGAAGGGTGCGCGAGGCCTCCCGGCGCATGTCCCCTCGGTGAGATCCTCGGTGAGGTCCCGGATGACGTCTTCAAGCTGCTCCTGGGAGGGAGGGCATCCATGAGCATCTCGTGAGCAGCTCGCCGGCTTTAGGAGGGCCCTCCTCACAGCCGTCGTCAAACCCGGGCAGATACTTGGAGGACCCCCTGTCTCGGCCGAGACACTTCTCCCACTGCCGCAGTGATGGATGATTTGATGTTCCGCCACATGACCTCCGGTGTGCTGTCCGGCGGTAGAGGGCTGCGTAGCGGTCCAGGAGCTCGGTGAGCCGGCTGCTGTACTCCTCGGCCTTTTCGACGTCCTCCAGTTGCTTCACCAGCTCCTGCAGGTTGGCACGATGTGTGCTGTGACGACGCGGGCGGAAGGCCACGGTGGCCGCGACCAGACTGTGGTCAGTGTTGAACACAGCCTCCAGGACTGGTCGCACTCCTCAGATGGCGTCACGGTCGACACTGCCCACCCAGGATGTGATCAATTTGGTTCCTGGTGACGCCGTCGCTGGAAAACCTCGTAACCTTCTCCACATTTCGCCGCGACTCCATTGTTGACTGATGACGAAGTCGATGGCCGCGGGGACTGCACCCCAGCCGAAAATTCCGCTTACGATATCCGGATATTTTTACGGTTACGGTAGTAAATATACCGTTTTCCGATGGGTTTTTCCGATTACGGTCGTAATCGTTACGGTTACGATCGTAATCGTTACGGTTACGGTCGTAATCGTTACGGTTACGATCGCAATCGTTACGGTTACGGTCGTAATCGTTACGGTTACGGTCGTAATCGTTACGGTTACGGTCGTAATCGTTACGGTTACGATCGTAATCGTTACGGTTACGATCGTAATCGTTACGGTTACGATCGGACTAGTTACGGTTACGATCGGACTAGTTACGGTTACGATCGTAATCGTCCAGGTGTCGCGTTTACGATCGTAATCGTTACGGTTACGATCGTATCGTTACGGTTACGATCGTAATCGTTACGGTTACGATCGTAATCGTTACGGTTACGATCGTAATCGTTACGGTTACGATCGTAATCGTTACGGTTACGACCGGCATGAACTTCTACGTGCGTGTAAGTCTCCAGCGAATTTTCAGAAAAGTCCTATAAGATGTAAACGGCTCATGTGAGGTAGTACATAACATCAAAATTGGATGTAGCGCGAAAAGTTACCCTGGACCGATGTGCCCATTGATGGTACGTTCTACCTCTAGGGATTCTAGAGGACACTTAGAACTTTGTACCGCTCTGTACGGATACGATCGTAACCGGAGTCCGATTACGATCGTACTCGTAACCGAAACCGGAATGTCCGAAATTACGAAGCCGTAATCAAATTCCGGTCGTAGCCGGATTACGATCGTAACCGGGACCGGATCGTAATCGGATTTTTCGGCTGAGCAGGCGAAGCCCGTTCTCGTAGGGCGCCGCGTGCATTCTGTAGATGCCCGCCACCCTTCTGGATGCCGCGTCTCGCCCCACCTTGGCGTTGATAGTGGTGGCCCCGGCGAGGGCGGAGGTCAGGAGGGCCTCCAATCCGGCGTAGAATACCTCCTTGGTGTCCTCGTCGCTGTCCTCGGTGGGGGGCGTAGGCGTTGATTAGCGAGATACGGCATGGAGCCAACTTTGCAGCAATATTACCCCTCAAAT
The DNA here is from genome assembly GCA_032199755.1 of Ambrosia artemisiifolia. Lineage (NCBI taxonomy): Eukaryota > Viridiplantae > Streptophyta > Magnoliopsida > Asterales > Asteraceae > Ambrosia > Ambrosia artemisiifolia. The sequence continues at coordinate 2,327 of JAQQBG010000493.1, read as the reverse complement.
AGGGATACAAGAGTTTTTTAACTGAGTTAGTTTTTATGTGATGTGCAAGTTCTTCTACTGATTTCAAAAGGTGATCCTCTTCTTTTCCTTGCCTTGTGTTGTTCTCTGTGGATGCTATTTCCTCTTCACTATAATGGAATTCAACCTCACTCGAAGTTAAAGTTTCTTGACAGCTACTTCCAAAAGGAAAACTGAATGAACCTCGTGAATACGCTTGCAACAGAAGAATATCATCTGGGCAAATGCACATGCACATACATGTGTGCACAGAGTTTATCATGGCAATCTGTTGCGTGACATTGGAAACAAACACATACCAGGCTGTGTGCACGCAACAGAGTTTCTAACACTTTTATCCAACACCTAAGTAAGGATTGGGATTTAATAATCCAATACTTCAAGCCATTTTCATCATATTCCTGAACGGGCGTCACCGGGAATATTCACACCCTTCAGGTGCCGTTCAGAAATATACTGAAAATACTTTTCTCTTGGTGCAACAGTGCAGATTGTTGTTTGCCTTGGTGTAATAATCTTCTTCAACCTCTAAAAGAAGGTTCAGAAGGGATTCAATTCTCTTGTTCGGTTTTCTCTTCAAGTACGTTGTCTTCAAAATGTTGTGGAAAGATTCCACATACATGGTTGTGTCGACATTGCCATGTGGAAATCTTCTGAAGCACTTTTTTTTTGGAATACAGTACTGCTTGAAATAATTGATGAACGTTTTAACTTTGTGCTGATTTACGTACTTCTTTATGAAAGAATCTAATGAGGTTGAATTCACTTTCTTGAGAACAATCTATAATAACGCAGAGCTCTTTTAACACTTTTTTTTCCTCTAACTTTGTTTCTCGTACCTTTGAATGCAATTCTCTCTGAATTGTTGTCTTAAAATTCCAGCCAAATAAAAAATGTCTAATTAGCTCATCAAAATTAGCATTCACAGAATTTACCAATGCTGGGTCATCGTCAGTGATGACACATTTAATCTCTAAATCTGGAAACTTGTTGTGTGGTCTAGTTCGAGCATGTGGTCCAGCCGCATAAAGGTGCCGATGGCGTGCCGATTATATGGAATGTATCGTGAAGAGTTTCCTTTGCCCTGCGGCACGTACGCTTCACGCTCCAGCTGGGCCAATTGTTAAGCAGCCAGCGGCAACACTCCGGGTGAACCCGGAGGTGACAGACCCGTAACACGTTAGGGGTGCTGAGGATGAGGACCAAGGAAGAAGGGGTCTTCCCTGCTGCGAGACTTACATTATACAAGAACCCGTCTGGGCATTTCACTTTGTGGTATACCCCGACGAAGCATTGGGTCTTCGCTTTCTCCAAGCAGGGCGAACACACCTCGGCAGAATAGTCCAGGGGAGCAGTGTGGTCCATTTTCTTGAGCACAAACACAGGTTTCCTGAAGTCGACTGAACGGGGTGAAGCGTTTGCTGAAGAATGGCGTTGTTGTACATAGCGACCAACAGGGTTGCCAAGGTTTCTAAGGTTTAGGAAAAGGGTCTTACCAACGTTTTGAAGAAAAGGACAAGGGTTCAAGTCAAATTTTAAGTGGGAGCCAGGTATTCGCGCACGATGTAGACCACTAGCTGTTCGTCCTGTTGACGGCGGCCGCAGTCACAGTCCGTGAGGTCCACAACGCGCCGTTGCGGACAAAAGGGACTGGTGCCCCAAAAGAGGCAGTTCCATTCAGCACTGTATGGCCCAGTGTTTCGCTCTGCAATGACGTGAACGAGCTGTTCACTGCCAATGGTGTGGCGCCAAGCAAAGGGAAGGTGGAGACGGCCCAAGCGCAACAGACGATGTGAGCCTGGATGTCAGGAAAATGAGTCAGCTCGCGAAGGATGATGAAATGCTTTCGGAGAAGAGACTGACGTTGATGGGGGGACCGTAAGATTGAACGGCAGCGAGGGTGTCCGGTGAAACACTGGTGGCCACTCTGGCGGGAAGTCCCAGTGAACCGAACGCCCATGGTGTACAGCACAAATTGCTCGTCCGTTCTGCCCTGCAAATTATACAGAACCGTTGTTGGAATGCTTCCAACCGCTTTCTACAATAAAACACGAAAGCTTTCACATGAAAGTAAATTCTCACCGCCATGAAGGGAGTGTACCTTGTGTATGTGCTTGCACAAGTACTCCCGGGTGTCCGCGGGCACGTGCACGTGTACATCTCCCGGCACATGCCTGGGCGGCACCTGCCACACCGGTTCATGCACAGGCAGAACGCTCCATCCGTCCTCCTGACCGTATAGTGAGCGTTGCCCGGCTCGCCGTTAGGCCTCTGGCTCCTAACTCGCCAGGCGGCTCCTCCGGGGCAAC
>JAQQBG010000490.1:0-34420 GCA_032199755.1 Ambrosia artemisiifolia | reverse complement strand
ATAACAAGTTTCGCCTTTTAGTTTGAGGTTTATCCTCTGAATCATTTTGAAACTCAGTCTTTGGCTTCAACTTTTGCTATTAATTAGCCTTCAAGTCTATTTGAAAAGTACCTAAAACTAAGCCAGACCAATTGACTCTTTTATACAACTTTGTATTATTTACTACTCTACAAGATGAAGTACAAATTCTGACTTATACATGAGTTTAAGAACAAATTATCATTTATTTTTAATTTAACAACCAAAGACATATGAAGCCACATTGTTTATAAGTATTGTTTACAATGTTTCATGTCTAAGATAACATACTACACGAGTGATTAAGGTAAGATGTTCTGTATAAAAATATGTATAAATATGTAAAGAGTAATTTATAAAAATATTTTCCTATGAAGTAACAAAGATATTAAACGTTTGCTGAAACAGGCACAGTTAGTTTCAAATTATTGAAGTGGAATTGTATTTTTAAGTCAAGGTCTCAGACGGAATTCTGGTCTCCTAAAAAACATTTTCTTGGGTCTATTCTTGCTTATAATTTTCAAAGCGTTGGTAACTTGATTCAAGTCTTCTTCTAGTTGGCCCAGTTTCTGCAGAGTATGGAAAGAAATATCAGTTAGACCAGGTTACAACTATTCAAAGAGATAGAAATTAACAAAAGTTTAATCAATTTGCTGACAGTCTGCATTTAAAAGACACTCCAGATTATGAGATGCACCTCAAAAAGCCTTCAAAACAAAGGATAGAGCTAGTGCTTTTATGATACCAATACATTTGCCAAGCCAATATGCATTGATTGACAGTTTGTAATTGGCAGGCCACTTCTATAAATGAAGAATAAAGACATTTGAACCTACCTGATATGACAGACTCCTTCTGTCGCTTGTAACATGCTCCTGTAGTAGTTCGTAATCGAATTGAGCTAAATTTTGACTTTTTCATCCCCGTATCAACCTCAAAAATCATCTGTTCCGATAATTCAATGAAAGTTACTTTCATGAAATAAGATATGTTCAAGTGTGGTTGGAAACGAACAGAAAGCAGTACTTACAGAGGTTTTGACATCACATTTAAGAGTTTTCCTTAAAATGTTTGAGAGAATGTCAGGATATTTCGATCGTCGCTCGGCGATGTCTTGTCTCGCTTCCAATCCAGCAGTTTCAAGTTCATCTAATATTATAGAAAAATAACAAAACATTGAAAATTATGTGTGTGGAGAGCAACTGAGATTACCAAGTAGCATAGACGGTAACATACCTAGCTCGCCGGCCATTTTAAAATCACTTCGTACGACAGACCACTGTAAGATGAACAATGTTGTTTTAGTTTTTGAAGAAAAGGTTTATTCTTGCTCAAGGTGCACCGATAATACTCTTTCCTCCCTCGGTGCTTTCAAAACACATGAACCGGCGACCGGCGGTTGACTTTCGATACTTTCTTTCGACTTGTTCGATATATCTCGTGCCTGCAAATAAACCAGCCTTTATTATATACAGCTTTGCTTGCGCCTGACCTGCCACCAACCCCTGCCCCTGACTTGTGCAGTTTCGGTTGACCTACAGAATTTTCAATGAAAACAAGACAATAAGTAAAACACAACTTACTTCCAGCATTTTTTCTAATAGTCATGGCTTTTGTTAGTCTTCTGCGCTCATCTGCCTGCCGTGGCATGGGTAAGTTGACGCTCAAATCAATGAAAGTTGTTGTAGCAGGAAGTCATATTTAATTTTATATTCTCCTATTCTTTAGCCACTGTCAATCCCTCCTTAAAATGTTTCTAATTATTCTCTTTTACCATCCGAATTTTCTGATTGGCTTATGCAATGTTCTTAGATTTTATGAAGGTATATTTTGATTTCTGTCTGCTAAACATATTGGGAGACATAACCCTTACATTATGTATTTAAGATAAGAGAAATGACTGGGGATTAATTTTTCTGTATTTTTTAATTATTACTGCTTCTTTTGTTTTCCTCGTGTTGAAAATGGCTTCAGCTGGACAAGTTCCAGTCATTTCTAACATCTCGAGACTGGGCAGTGGATCATCATCATCTCTCAATCTTTTAAAGGCAGCTGTTAAAACACAGCCTGTGCCTTCAGGAGTCAGCCGCCAACAACTTTGGGCCACCAATCAGGTAAATTTTAAGTGATTACCTTGCACTTATAGTGACTTATTGTAGTTAATGTATTACTGACTCATTTTCCGTGACATATTGCAGGTTCAATTTTTCTCTCTCAGTCCTAAGAGCTACAGTGCAGGAGCAGGGCACAGCCACTCCAAACTGTGGACTATTGAACGAGCTCTCAGTGCAGCTTTAATTGTCATTATTCCAGCAGCCTTGGCAGCTCCAAACAAGCTGCTGGACACACTTGCTGCAGTTTCTCTTGTGATGCATTGCCATTGGTAAGTTTTGAACAAGATGACCAATGGAAATAATTGTGAATTTGTGCTCGATTCCTATTAATTCTTCCTCTCTTTCCCCTAGGGGTGTTGAAGCCAATGTCATTGATTATGTACGTCCTATCATCTTTGGCAAGACTATACCAAAAATTGCTCTGGCTGGTGTTTATGTGTTGTCTATTGTAACTATGGCAGGCCTTCTCCAACTTATTTATTCAGACATAGGTTTTGCCAACACTGTAAAGAAAATCTGGAGCTTGTAGTTCCAATTCTGGCATTAGCAGTATGTAATGAGTATTTATTTCTGTTCTGTGTTACACTTTTGGTGCTTTCATCTTACTAATGCAGTTTTAAGGGGGACGTGTGATCTAAAGTGAAACAAATCGCAATATGAAATGAAAGACCAGTCATTGCACATGTCTCTCAACCCATTTTACAAAATTTAATGTTTTCGTACCCACAAACTATGTTGTATTTATTGAAAGCGATGTGTGGGCAAACTGCCAAGAAAATTATTTATACAATGTTTAAATCATTTAAATTATTTCATTGTCATGCATTGTGTTTCGGGTTTCTTCTAGAGTTCACCCCTCTCAGAACTTACCCTCCATTTTTATGGTACGGCCTGCTGGACCTACCTCCTCTGGGACGTACCCTCTGATTGTTTATGAAAGAATAAATAATAAGAAAAAGTATATTGAAAAAGGCGTTCTTCTAGAGTTTACCCCTCTTAGAGCTTACCTCCCATTTTTAAAAATAAATGAAAGTATATTTAACACCCAAAATTCATTCATATTTTTAATTTAACAAATATTTTTCCTTCAACAACTCAATGTTTTTTAATGTACCATTTAAATGGTCTTTTTGCCGAAAAAAGAGATGTACCGACTCACGCCCGAAAGGTAGGCAACACTCCTTACGCCACCGGGTGGTCCGCCAGTGGCGCCATCTCTTGGGAGCACATCGAGGTGCCTTTCCTGTCAAGCAGAAAATCACCTGCCGCTAGAATGATCGTTCTAGCCTGAGCTTCGAGATCGTTTAGATATCTCGAATACATCCAGGTCTCGAGTGGTGCACGCCCGAGAGGTAGGCAACACTCCATACGTTGGCGTGCCCTGCTCGAGACCTCGATACATTCGAGATATCGAAATGATCTCGAAGATCAGGCTAGAACGATCATTCTAGCGGCAGGTGATTTTCTGCTTGACAGGAAGGCACCTCGATGAGTTGCCAAGAGATGGCGCCACGAGCGGACCGCCCGGTGGCGTATGGAGTGCTGCCTACTGTCGGGCGCCGGCTGCAAAATCACTACTTTTCGGCCAAAAGACCCCTGATCAAACGGACCATGAACTTGCGTTAGGGTTTCTTGGACATTACTCCAGAGCACCCACGCCCACGCATTTTGGAGGCAATTTACCTTTTGGCCAAAATAGCGAAGAGGTTTTTCAACCTGCGCCTGGGGGGTAGGCAACTCTTCACGCGCCACTTACAAAAAAACTCGATGCTCTAAAATAATATTGCCAGAGGGCTTTGGGTAGCGGGTATCCGCTGTGTCCTGATACATTCCTAGCGGCAGGAAATAAAAATTGGTAGATTTGGGTAGATCAATAAATAGGCTATATCAAATAAAAATACTGTCAGTGGGAGGACAAAAATTAGGCAGGACAGTCTGCCTCCCCTTATTTATTGTAATTACAAATAAAGGTTTTAAGATTATAGATGAAATTATTCACTTTTAAACAAGAGGGGGAGGGGTAAACTCTTCTATCGACTCTGTGTTTCTCTGTACTTAGCATTAAATTAAAACACCATCCAAAAAAATACTTTTTTAAAATCCTTTTTGCTCATTCTAGCCCTTAGAAAAAGCCGGTTTCACTCCAAATAAAAAGCGATAGAGGGGTTTGGGCAACGGGTTTTTGTTTCCTAATACCTCCCCAAGGCTCCCCCATGCATTTTGGGTCGATTTCTTTTTTTGGCCAAAATCGCAAAAGAACCGATGCATCATACTTTTTTCACGATTTTGGCCAAACATTTTATGCCTCCAAATTGCTTGTGGTTTCTCTGGGGCACTACTTGACTGACCCCTATATAAGTCCTAATGCAGCTTTGGCCATTTATTGGGTCGTTTGGCCGAAAATAGGGTATTTGTAACTGCGCCCGAGAGGTAGGCAACTTATCGTGCACCCAACGTACACCCAGCGTGCGCAGCCCTTGGAAAAAGCCGGTATCACTCCAAATAAAAAGCAATAAAGGGGTTTGCAAACTAACTACTAAGGCTAAATCTATGGACTCGCCTTACTTATACGATATGCTTGTGTTCTGTTCTGATCTTATGGCTCGCCCAAAAATTATTAGTATTTAGACTGTTAATATGTGGGCAGGTCAAAACATGGGTAGGTCTACTGAGCTGCACCCCTAGCGAGATAGTTGGAGGTGCCTCATCCAATCTTCAAGTGATTTTACTGACTTTGGCTTAAACATTACCCAGAAAACAACAACTTGCAAAAACCGAATTATTTCAATTCAATCTTTATATAATTAAAACATTAAGGAATATGGGAGGTCTACCGAAATAGACTCCTTACTATCACAATAGATTTTTATTTATGAACCACAAGGCTTATTCCTCCACTTCGAAATAGTAGATACTGACAGCAGTGTACAACATTATTTTTAAGTTATTAAAAAAGGGAGTGGCGAACAGAGGTCACGACACAATACAGTTCATGGATGCTTCCTCAAAAACACTGCATCTTTGGTATTTCGCATCATATATACAACTTAATTCTACCCGCAACATGGCTAGGGAAGCTGACGTCATGTGGTCGTCGAGGAGACACGCGACCAGATTGACTTCCATCCTTTTACCTCCAACAGGACGAATAGAATTAGTACTATTTTGAAATCCATTTCCTGCCAAAAGCAATGTGTCCATGCTGAGGGTAAAGAACTGAGTATGCCACAGGGGTAGAAACTGAAGAAGCATTTTTTCTTTGTGCGTTGAAGGAGATCTGTCAATTCTGGGCACGTCGAGTAGCACCATAACTTCATCGCTATCCTACACACTTGGACTTCTTGCTGCTCGTGGAGCGCCCCTTGTGCAGCGCCGAGTGCACTGACGGCTGCTCCTCCGGCAAGCCACTCGCGCCCCTACGTCCTGGCCGAAAGGTCCAGAGGGATGACCCCGCAGGACCCTCTCCGGCGGACCCGCGCGCGTCACTTCCACGTCAATGTCCTCGTCCTCGTCCTCGTCGTCTCTGGCGCCGCCCCCACTGGCGCCGCTCACGCTGCGGTCGTCGTCGGCCAGCCCGCCCGCGTCGCTGGACGGCCGTCGGCGCGGCTCCTCGGCGTCGTCGGCACCGCTCGCCACGGAGCACTCCTCGGCGTCGCGGTCACTCGCTGCGGCCGCCACCACCGCCGCCACCACCGCCGCCGCCGCCTCGAACCGACAGGTCCATGGGGTGGTCGTCCACGGGGGCGGCCGCGGCGACCTTGGGCGGCGGGGGTGAGGAGGGCAGGCGCCGCGGTGCCTTGGCCTCCTCCACGCCGTCCGAGGCGTCGCCGTCGTCGTCGTGGTCGCGGTAGTGTGGCCGCGGCGCGTGAAGGATCGAGTCCAGGTAGAAGCGTTTGCTATACTCGAGGCTCTCGTTGTTGTTGTTGTTGAAGGGCGTGGTGTTGTTGTTGAAGGCGCGCGGTAGCACGCCCGGCGGGAACATGAAGGGTGGGGCAGGTGTGGGCTGCAGGAAGGCGGGGTGGGGCAGCATGAAGGGCAGCGAGTGCAGGGACTGGTGCAGCAGCAGCTCCTTGGCGGTGGGGTGTGAGGGCGTTGGTGGCGGCCCCCCGGCGTGCTGCAGCGGCGAGGGCCGCGCCGCGAAGGGGGGCAGCCCGCCCAAGCCGGTCAGACCGTGGCCCAGGCCGTGGCTCGCGAGGTGGCCGCGGTGTCCTCCCAGGCGGCCGTCGCCCACCTCCACGGACGTGTCCGAGTTGTGCGACTCGGGGGAGGATCCGCTGGGCGAGGAGGCGGCGTGCTCCGAGTGCTTGTACTCGTCCACCATGCCCAGCATGAGGAGGTCCTCCTTGGTGGAGGCGCGCGACAACACTTGGTGCAGCGCGTGAGGGCCCAGCATGCCTGAGGACAGAAGAATACAGGGGGTTGGAACCAGACTGCGCGGTGGAAAGCATCAGGATGGGAGAGAGAAGAGTCACGCTGGGCTGTGCGAAAGCCCCGCGTCGCGAAGCCTTCCAAACTCTGTTGTTCGGCCTGAGTTAATTGGGCGAGGCTAAGGGGCGGTGCGGCACGGCACACCACTTCGAATCGCGCGCCTCAAAAATAACACCCTTTGTTCGAGCTGAAATAATGAATGAATATTGAGCGGTGCGGAGGTGAGTTACTTGAGGCGACCCGGACCGTGACCGGCGAGTGCGCCGCAGTGCGCCGCAGTGCACCGGCACCGCGGCTTGCATTGGTTCACGCCGACTGCACTGAAATGGGCAGAGAGGCGCGCAGCGTGCGTGCCGCACCGGCCGCACCGACCGCACCGACGGGCTGCACTTCCTCGCGACCCCGTGACCCCGCCCCGCACCGCCGGCAATACCGGACGCCGAGCCAAGCCGACGACCGGGAGAGATTCGCGTCGCCAGCACTGCGAGTATTCGCAGGGGGAATCGAGGCAGGCAGCACGTTTTGGGGAAACCAGTGTACTGACCTAGTTGAGGGGGTGGACTCTTGTGCTCCGAACCCGGCGACGACTGAAGCCCGATCTGTTGTTGTTGCTGCTGCTGCTGCTGCTGCTGCTGTTGCTCCTGCAGCAGGCAGTGGATCTTGAACCAGTTGGACCTGCGGCCGTAGCGCGAGCCGCTCTTGGACATGCCCACCAGCAGGCACTTGCGCAGCCGGCACGCCTTGCACGAGGTGCGGTTCTTCTTGTTGATGACACACGACCCTTGGTTCTTGCACTCGGTGATGGAGCCCAGGTTGTTGTAGGAGCGCCCGAAGAAGGACTGCAACAGGGTCACGTAAGTATTAGTGATACCTCATGGTTTCAGTGTGCAGACAGTAGCCCCCCACTCTAAAAAAAAGCAGACCCCTTTGGGCCATGGCCACTCAAAGCCCACTAGCTGCCGGTGAGTCACACAACTGTTTACCAGGCACCCTCCCCCTCCATTTGCGACTGGTCGGCGGGGGTGGCAGGCTGGCCGGGCCGGGTAGCAGGTACTCCTGGAACAGGACTTGGGTACGGCGGCAGGGGCAGGGACATCACGGGGAGGCAGGCGGCGGACCTCGCGAACCCGTGCTGCGCTGCAGCGAAGATGCGCAGCGGATAGCGGCCAATAGCGGCCCGGCCCGCACGGTGAGGAAGAAGAATGCAGGAGTCCTATCCTATCCCTGCGGGCTGTGGCCGAGGGGGCCACCACCCCGGTAATCCTGTGTACAAATTCACTGGTAATCTCCGGTAATCCATGCCGTAATCACGTAATCCTTGACGAAATTTTGTACTTTATTGACGTTTTGGAACTAATTTTCCCGAATTTCAAGCGGAATCCCCAGTAAATTTCCTGTAATCTCGTAATCTTGTGTACGCCTGAAATAAGAGTGGCGGGCCCCCTCGGCTGTGGCGCTGGCCACTGCGCGCGCGTCGTGTGCCACTTGCGCCCCTGCTTGGCCAGCGCCCGGCCCGGCCCGGCTGCTGCATTAATCGCGTCGCGCGCCGCCACGCAAATTTCTCGTAGAAGCACTCCGGGCCGCAGCGAGCGCGCTCCGGACATCGATCCAATGCGACCATCCGGGAACACTTAGCTTAGCGGGGTGGTGCGTTGCGCGGTCCCGAGAGCTTCGTCCACATCGTGATTCGCATACGCACCCAGTGAGGGTCATGTGCTTCTTTTTATTTCGGGGGAGAGGGAGGGGAGGGGGAGGCGGTAATTTTTTTCTGTACCGGTACGTGCTCGTCTGCCTGGCCTGGGCGCTCACGGCACGGCGCCAGGGCATCCGGAAGCCAGATATGGGGCTGGAGCGAGGCCTAAGTGACGAGAGGTGACGGCACTCTTTCGCCGCGCCGCAGCCGCCAAGGCCGCGCTTCGGCTGCGTCTGCTAATCGCACTGTACCATATGATGGATGGATTCACGCGGGGGCAGAGCAGAGCCGGCAAAGCGACCAGAGACCGTCGCAGACCGTCGTCGCGTCGGACTGATCCAGCCGAGAGCCAGCGGGCTTCGCGCCTGGAACTTGGAGAGGGCAAGCGAGGCGCATTCGGGTGCGGGCGCAGATTCGTTGCGTTCTACAACCAGAGCTCTCCTTCCGCCTCCGCAAAAAAAAAAGCTACAGGAGCCTCCCCCCCCCCCCCCAGAAGGTCATTTCTGGGCCCGCCTCTGTTCGCGTGCCATCAAGGCTCGCCAAAGAGCAAACGGCTCTTAGCGTGGAGAGCGGAACACAAGTACTGGAGCGGGTTCGGCGCGAGCAGGTGCGAGCGCGAGCCATTCCAGGCTAAGTGCGCGGTGCGTGGCGGTCCGGCTCGCACTGCACGGTGACGTCACGTTCAAACGAATCCTGTGACCGGCATGACGACGTACGTGACAAAAGTCACACTCGTTTATTTTGAAGCGCCTATTGCCGTTTAGCATTCAGCGCGCGCGTGCGTCGCGGAATATTATTCTTATTAGTATTGCTATTGGCGCGGCGGCTGAGGCGTCGCGCTTATCACCCTGGTCGAAAGGTGAAGGCCGGGCCGGGCCGGCTCGGCATCGGCACCGTCGGCACGGCCAGGACTCAACCAGGATTCTCGCCTGGATTCTGGCCGAACCCAGGCGCCAAGCAGCCCAGCACGTACCAGGGTCGGGGCGGGGGCCGCGCGAGTGATGGGCCTCCGCGGCTCCAGCAGGTCATCCGCGACAGACACCGCGCCGCACCGCGCCACCGCCGTCATAACTCGCTCGTTACCGTACCGCCTCACGCGTCCCACCCGCCTCCGATATTCAGCCGAGTTACTCTGGCGGCTGACTTCACATCTGAGAAAAGCCTTTCGTGTCATTGGACGTCGGCGTGGCTGCTCGGCCCGGCTCTCCGAACGGCAGCGAGCCACTGACTCTGTTACCCTTTCCCTCTCGGCCTTCTGTCGTGCCTCCGTGTCGCTTGCAGTGCAGCGGACGACCCGCGGGGCCGCGGCTGAGTGTAGCTGTAATGCAGCATAATGCGGCTTGACCTTGCCCAGGGGAAGCGAAATCCTCTGCAGACAAATTCGTCTCATTTTTCAGGAGCGCTAGGCGAGGGCCAGGCGGGGTGAGGCGCGCGCCAGTGACCTAGCTCGGGCGAGCTGAGCCGTGCCGGCCGGGCAGGCCGGGGCAGGCCGGGGCTGGGTGTCAAGGCGGCTAGCGTCAGGTGCTCACTCACTGGCTCGGCTCGGGTGGTCCGCGACGGCCCGCGAGGATAACAACGCCTTGCGTCACTTCCAGAAGCAACGTTTTGACAGAAGGGCGGAGACGATACTGGCGCCACCGGGGCACCCGAAGGCACCCGAAGGCCAATAGGGCAGGCCACTCCAGATGAAGTCCGCGCCGTCCCGTGCCTCTGCAGCCTGCAGGTAAGCGGCGCTCGCCTTCCTTTGACCTGCGAGCGGCGCGGTGACGGCGTCCTCTGCGCGACAGGACATTGCAGGCGCTATCCTGGAAGGACATCATCGACGCGCGCACTTTGCGTATCGCGCCGCCGCCACGACCATCCACACGGCATGGAGCGGCTGCCTCCGAACACACAGCGCACCGCGCCTCGAGTCGTTGTCTGGCAGAGTCGGGAGTCGAGCGGCTCCAGCCTCCTTCGCTCCAAATCGCATCAGATCATCAGCATGACGTCCTGGGCTGGGGTCCCGCGCCACGCTGCGCCACGCTGCGCCCCGCGCCGCTCGGCTCGCTACTGTCGCCCAGTCACGGCTACACTGCCACGCTCAAGCCCCACTCCACGGAGGTGTGCGATGCGCGTCGCCGCCGCCTTGCGTAGGTCAGTGATGGCCCCCGCCCCCCCGCCGCCTGCTGCCGGGCCGGGGGCAGCCCGCAGCCGGGGGCGGCCGGCGACTGCAGACTGCTGCAGACCGGCGAATGTGGCGGTCAACAATGGGACGCCCCTGCGCGGCTCGGCCGGCTGAGCACGCTCGGCGCGGCACGGCACGGCACGGCACGGCGTTGCATGCTGATTGTTCACAAGGCCACGACGGAAACGAGCTCCAACAACAGAGCCCCCGCCGCCGCGCCGCCACGCCTAGCCATGCTGATACAATTCTCATCTTGCATCACTTCCGATGACGCCACGGTCTTCACCTCCATGGTGCACACTTCCCCCATTTCCCAGCCCCGCGTCGCGTGCCGGACCAGCGACCCCGAGGTAGGGGCGGGGCGGCGGGGCGGCGGAAAGACCGTTTAGCGAGGACGCGCTCCGGGCCCCTCACCGCCTCGATCGGGCTGATCGGCTGCAATGGGTGGCAGCGGCTGCAGCGGCAGGGCCCGCCAGCACCGCAAGCGCGACGCCGCCCGTCCCTCCGGTGACCTTAGCGTGGCGAGGAAAAATTTAAAGGGTGTTGTAAGGCTGGCGATAATCTGCGCTCGTCGAACCAAGGCTTTACCGCTGGCTGATGACATAAGGTCAACACTGCACAGCTCCGCGCCGCCGCGACGACCGCCGCCTGCTCAGCTCAGCTCCTGCTGCCGGAGCGCCTGACGAAGGCCGGGGTAGGCAACCCGCCGCGCAGCCGCGCACGCAGCCTGCACAAGTTGCCTACCCGGCGAGCGGCGGGCGGCGGTGGGGGGCCAGGCGGGCAAGACGCGTCGTCATCAGCGCGGCCCGGCGCGGCCGTTGCTGAAGACAGCCGCGCGGCACGGCGGCACGCGGATGAAAAATCTGGCAGTCAGCTAGAGGATGAGCAAAACAGTAGTTTGGTTTCGCAAAGCCGCGTGGCGAGGCGCAGTAAGTGGCCATTGTACAACGGGCACACGGCGGCACAGCGGCACAGCGGCACATCCACGGCTCGGCAGCTGGGGTCGGGTTGGGCCACCCGTCCATTGTCCTATCTCCGCCCTCTATGACCTGGAATCAGGGACGCTCTGCTGGCTCTGACAGGGCGGCCAGTTGCACAGTGCGTCCTCGCCCCCGCGGGCCCCCGCTCCGCAGCAGCAGCGCGCTGCCCACCGCCGAGTCCCCCGCCCCGCGACGGACGCCGTCGACGTACGGACGCGCTGACCCGCGCTGCGCCGCGCCGCACCGCGCGTGCACGAGGCTCGTCCTGATGCTCGGCATCACCTTCAGGCCGGCCGACCGCTTTCACGAGCAGACGCATGCAAGGACGCGGAGGCTTCCGCCGACACGACGCGGCCGCGGACGCCGCGCTGCGCCGTGCCGCACCGTGCCTTCGCCATGAGCGCCGCTTCTGTCTCATGGACCTTTACCCCGTCGTTACCCGACACCCGGGGAGCGCAGCAGCCGCAAGCATGAACCTGGCTTCGCAGCGCCGCGCCGCGCCTCGCGCAGTGGGCCAGGAGACATTGTTGGGGGCCAAAACTAGGGGCACTGTGTGATCTCCAGAGTCCTTACATAGCTCGAATGGAGCGATTCTAGCTTCTTACAGCAATCCATTGGTGAAGTCGTACGGTCAATGCGAGCAATTTTCAACGACTTTGTGGGTGGAAACACTCTGTTTGGGTCTTCTAGCCCACAGTGCCTCACCTCGCCACGCCACGACGCGAAAGCAACGCCCACCTCATGAATCAACGGCGCCGTCCTGTCAAATTCAATCCCGGCGCCCAGGACTCATTCGGTCGTCACGAACTGGGCGATACTGGGCCGACGGGCTGCTCGCGTCTAGCCGCCCCCGCGCCGCGCCGCGCCGGGTCACGCGAGGCAGAGACGGAGAACATCGGGGCGGGCGTGGTGTAACATTAGAGCGTTGATATGCTCGCGTAAGTGTAGCAGGTAGCGCAGTCCCACGGTAGCGTCGTGGTGCACGCCGACCGAGGGGCCGGGCCGAGGCCGCGGACGTTGGCCCGCCTGCTTCAGGCATGCCAAAGTCCAGCCAAAGTCCTGGCGCGAGCGACGAGCGATGCATCACGGCGACCAAGGGCCAAGGGCTGTGATCTCGAGCGGAGCGCGCCGCGACGACACAGCGCCACACCCACGCGCGGCACAAGTGCGCGCAGGTTGCCTCTTGCTCCTCAAGGTCGCCGCCCACGCCACGCCCTGCCCGGCCAGCGTGTCCGCGCCGCCGCTCCACGCCCCCTCCACGCCCCGCCCCTGCCCCGTGCATCCCGACCCAGTTTCCCACGTTCCGAGTCAAGGCGCACGCTAGCCCATGCTGGCCCGCCGGTCCGGTCGGGTGTGCCGGCACTCCGCACTGCCGCGAGGGGGGACGCCGCACCAGCCCACCGCGTGTCGACTTGGACGCGCTTCGCTGGCGTGCTGTGGGCGACGCAGACAATCAGCTGACGCGGCGGCGTGGCGTGGCGCGGTGGCGCGGTGGCGCGGGGGTGGCACTGCGCACGGCGCCGCTGCTGCCGCTGCTAACGCGTCCGAGACCTACGACATCCTCGCGTCGAGACGCGTCGGCGGAAGTGGCGACATCAAGGTCTGCCCACGAAGCCGTCCCATCCCATGCCATGCCATGCCATCCCATCTCACCGTCTAGTCGGGCTGGCTGGACGCCCCGCCGCCCCGCTGCCGCCCCACCGCCGTGCCGCTGGGTCCCCCACTCACTTTCGGCCAACGGGCGCCAGCCAACGGCCTTGGCCCTCAGTCCGTCCTGCCGCTCTGCACCGTGGCGTGGCGTGGCGTGGCGTGGCGCGCAGCGGGGGCCGCTATTAGAAAACAAAGAACAAGCGCAGAGTGGCCCTTCGCGGGGAAGGACGCGGGGCAGCGGGACTGCAGCGAGGTGATTGTCCGCCAGCCGTTCGATAAGGCCTATCTGTGCGGCAATGACTTCACAGATAGGACTTTGTTGCCGGGATGCGACGAATTCCCGCCCCGGCCAAAGTCACGGCAATCGATCCAGAAAGCGAGAAGGGCGAGAGGAAAAGGATCGCACGTTGTCACGCACGGCGAGCACAGCAGGGCAGTGTTGTGCTCCGCAGCGCCGCGCCGCGCCGCGCCGCCATGGTACACTGCGCTCGCTGAATAAGATGTAGTATCATCGCCGTGAAGGAAGCGCACACCAGCGCACCGGCGGGCCGCGGGAGCAAGGTCAGACAGTGACGTAACTGAGTCAACGGGTACCCGGCCAACAAGCAAACGAGCGGGCGCGGGCGGCACGGTGCATCCCCGCAACAAAGACCCGTCTCAAGGCAAACGAACAAATTTGCTCCTAAAAAGATCGCACATTCACTTGATTGTCCAATAAGAACCATTTGGACAAAAACCGATTTTTCTAACACTCCTTCATTCGTTTTGACTGCAATTCTTTTTGACATCCCGAACTCAACTGACAGATTCGTTGACTAAACGGATAATTTTTTCCCGCGTTGCGTTGGTGGCAGTCTGAAATGACGAGCCTCAATAGCTGGACCAAATGACTGTTCAAATTCTCTAGCAAATTAGCTGCGCACCGGACCGAGACAGAGACCGACTGAAAGGGAGAGAGTGAGAGCGGGATAGACCTGGCTGGGCCCACGGCGAGGCCCACGGCGAGGCCCACGGCGAGGCCCACGGCGAGGCCCACGGCGAGGCACGGAGACCTGAACGCACGAGCCGTCGCACGACTAACGTACGCCCCTTGGCTGTTTCCCCGGCGCCTCGGACCCTCCACGGCTTTCCACGCCACTGCAAGCTACAAGCGGGGCAAGGGGGGGGGGGGGGGGGGGGGTCAAGACAGCGTTTGGCGGCCCGGCCAGCCCCGCCACGCCCCGCCACGCCCCGCCACGCCCCGCCACGCCCCGCTTGTTCCGCGGCGTGGCGAACTTCTAGGAGGAGCGATGATTGGCGCATTCGAACTGAAAGTCACGATCGTGCCTTTCGTCCTTTCCCCGCGGCCCTTCGGTCCCTTCGGTGACACAGGGCCCAGGGCGAGCAGCTAACGCGCAGCCTGTCGGAGGGGTCACGGGTTATTAGCCCCGCAGGACTCCCTGCAGCAGGCGAGGGCCGCGAGGGCCGCGAGGGCCGCGAGGGCCGCGAGGGCCGCGAGGGTTGCGGCACACTGTCACCTCGCGAGGGCCCCCGATAGGAGAGCGGGGCGCGCGCCGTGGGGCCACGGCGGTCAAAGACGAGCCTGCATGCACCTGCACAGGGTGGGCCTGAAAATCGGCGGAGGCGGCTAAAACTCACCTCGTATATCGCACACAGCAACACGCCTTCTTGTAGCTTCCGAGCTTTCTGTTTCCTGCCGCCAGAGAGCGCAGCAGCCCGGCACTAGGCAGGCCTCCCCGACGAATTCGGTGACTACGCGCCGAGTTCCGCGTCTTGTCTCCGCGGGGGCAAAAAGTTTCCCCGGCCAGGCGGGCTGCCTCTATTACCGCCTTGCTGGCGTGCGACGCTGCTCTGGCTCCACCGTGCCGTGCCGTGCCGTGCCGCGCAGCACCGATGTTGGACGTCATTACCCGGACAATACGGAGCCATAAGGCACACGCCAATATATCAACGCCCGAAGTTAATTAGTCATAGAGCCCGGCTCGGCTCGGCCCGGCCCGGCCCGGCTCGGCTCGGTCATAGTCCGAACGTGAAGCCGAACAATGTTGCATTCTCCACTTGACAAATAGCAGCTATGGCATGGCAGCTATGGGCGATACAGGCCCATCGCGGCTCGCGCCGGCCAGCGCCGCGGGTCTGGTCGGCAAGTAGTGAGTACTCTGGAAAGACGAGGCCAGACGAAGCGGCGCGCGAAGCGGGCAGGACCCATTCGTACCCTGCCGATCTCCCGCCGCAAAAACAACAACAAGGGAAACAAAAGCGGGTCGTGAGGGCTTGAACCTGTGGCATCGTGAGCGATTGTGCGATTGCACGAGTCGCCGTGTCGCCCTGACCTCTGCCCCGGGGGCGGCGGGCTGTGGGCCGCGCAGGGCCGGGCTCGACTAGCGGGGCGCAGGGCCGGGCGGCCGCGGACGTGCTCTGGACCACATCTTCGAGGGCCACATCACATTGCGCACATCCCTTGACGCGGTCGTCCCGCGGCTGATGTCAAGCAGACTGGAGCCCTAACATAAAGGCTGGATCGGAAATGATCGTGGACCTCCTCAAAACGAGTAATGAAACTCACGACAGAGAGGGGCTAAATTGGAATGATAGCCCCCTGTCGTGCCCGCCGAAAGCGGATGCATGAAAAACGATACAATTAAAAAGAACGACATAACTAAAAAGCGCGGCTGCTGCTGCAGCGCGGCCCATAAAAGTATCTAACTGTTGCTGAATCCGTGTAGAGTTGCCGCGCCGAGCCTGCGAGGTGTCCCTCCTCCCCATGGTCGCAACGGGGTCACCTGGGATCCCATCTGCCATTAAAACGAAAGTTGAAAGGTCGTATGTGAGATTTAATACTGCCTGCAGGCGAGAAATTTGATCGGAGTCGAATATTTGATCACGTTTCACGGGTTTCCCCGTGACATCGTCGCCGGCGGCGCGATGCGCGACGCGCCTCTGCTCTGCAGCCTGGCCCCGGGGCGGGTTTCGCCCTTCACGGCGATTTCAAATCCACCGCCAAAACCTTTTCGCTCGGGCCAGAAAGCAGTGCTCGGTCCGTCGCTGCGCCGCGTGGAACGGACACCGGCCGGGCAGCCTGCAGAACGTGCATAATCACGGCCCTTATGACTTTGATCACCGACACGCCGTGCCGCCGTGCAAGCGCGCCCAGCTTAACTACCGATCATTTTAGCGCCGGCCACTCGTTTTGTTTGGCTGCAGTAATGGTGCCTACCGTAAAACACGGCTAAGGACCTATCATCTATAACATGGGGCAAGAGTCACCCCGTTGCTTATCTGTCTCAGAGTGCAGTCGCTGTTGGCTCTAGAACCGCCTGCATCTCCCGAGTCAAATGACATGAGCGTTTCATTTGATTGAAAATGGCCCTCGAAATGGCCCAAAACAGCGTTACGTGATCCGTGGATGACTCCTTCCGCTGTGGTTTAGATTATTCGCCTGCTCACTGTCAACATCGGGGAGCTCGTCGCCCTTGCCGGCCGCCTTGACGGGGGATGCGCACTGCGCACCGTCCTGCACTATAACTTATCCCGGTTCCCCGTAACGCGTCAATCAGCTGGTGGGCAATCCATTTGCATTTTATTACCGGGAGCAAATGAGACGAGCGGGTGCCAGGCAACGCCGGGCAATTTGACCCGCCGTTGACACCCGGCGAGTAAAACAAGAATAGCCTGTTACGTCCTGGTACGTACCTTGCAGCCCTCGCACGTGAAGGCGCCGAAGTGGAAGCCCGCCGCGGGCTCGCCGCACACTTTGCACTGCTGGTTCATCTGAAACAGGGAGGAAAACGCCACTAAAAACAAAGATAAAGTAGTGGGTGAAAGTAAGAGGGACTGCAATGACACGAGTCGTCAGGCTCCCGGAAGACATCCGTCGCCGCCACTCGCGGCGGCATCTCCGCGGGGAGCAGGGGCTGAGCAGGGGCTGCCGCGAGTGTGCTCGTGTGTGTGTGCGTGTGTGTGCTGTTTCGTTTCGTCCCGTTCGGAACGCAACGCCCCGCAGACCCGTTGACGTGTCCGCAGGTGACTTGGAAAGCGCTTGCAGGCTCACGCACACACACGAGCGCAGGGGCAGCTGCCACGCTGCCACGCTGCCACCGGGCCGACAATGGGGTCCCCCTGACGTGCTCCGCGTGACCCGTCCCGGTCGAGGTCCCGCCGTCGCAGCGCGCAGCGCGGGCCGGACTGCAGAGGGGATTGCAACAAGTGGCTCTGCGACGCACTGCACCGCACTGCGACGCACTGCGACGCGCGGCACCGTCGCCCCAAAGATAATCGATGATCGACGCAGCAAGTCCCCTCCGCATTCCAAACCGACTCGATGTACAAAAAAAAAAAACAACAATAAATAATTGGCAGCCGTTTCCAATGCGGTTCGTTATAACGACTTTGACCTGCCAATGTGCTAATGCAGGCTCCAGTCTTATTGGCGTGCCAAAGGCAGCCACGGGCGGGTCGCATCCTTCTCCTCTTTCCCACTGAATAGCTGGTCCCACCGGTCTAGCGCGGACTCGCGAGGGCTGCACCATCCCATCCAATTGAGGGTCCTGAGCGGATGAGGTGGCCCAGGTCCTGCAGGAGTCGCTGGGCAGGACAAATCGCCCCGGTGTGATACTGCGCTGAGCCACTGGAGCGCGGCCAGTGCGAAATAACACTCAGGGTTCTAAATGACCCGTGCACCAGCACCAACAGCGCCTATTGGCGGCTATAACCCCCCGCGGCCCGGCCCGGCGAGGACAGGTGCGTAGCCGAGGGTCTGCGCACACTCATCCCGAAAGTCTCCCTCACTCTTGGGGGCCTGTCCGCGTCCTGACGAACAGGTGCGAGAGAGACAGAGCGAGACCCTCGGAAGCATTCCCCCGAACCGGGCTCCTCCACTCCGCGGAGCTCCGCCGGCCGGGCAGACGCAATTAGCGCCCCGGCGTCATAAATGACACTTATGAAAGGTGTAACAGTGTAACAGTGCGCGATCCGTGACCCGCAATAGGCCAGCACTGGGGCAGCACGCGAGGGCGCAGCACGGCGCGCCAGGGAAAACAACGACTCGAATGGGACGGCATTAGTCGGAGAGACAAACCTGTTTCGCCAAGTTTTGGAAAGACTTTTTTTCTCGCCCCCTACAGAGGCATGAGTGTGTTTTCAGCACCGATCCTAGAATCCCTTTCTGCGAGGTGTGCGTGCCGCCCCGACAGCAGCCGGTGCGACTGCACCGCCTCAACGCGCAGCCACGCCTCGCCACGCCCCACCACGCCCCGCCACGCCCCGCCACGCCCCGCCGCGCCCCGCCACGCCCCGCCGCGCCCCGCCACGCCCCGCCGAGTCGACGACATGGACGGCACGCCGACGGGAAGCACGAATTACGCGCGCCTCGAAATGTAGAACTCGAGAAGATCGAGTTATCACATTCCAGAAATGGGCGACTCATCTCGGTGCTTCTCACGCGGGGCGCCCCCACCGCCGCGCCACGCCGCCACGCCGCCACGCCGCGCCCCGGAACCCGGAGGCGCGCAACCCCGGCCTCTGCTAGGGCAGCCCTAGAGGGACTCAAGTCAGAGGGGCGCAGAGGAGGCGGCTGGTTTCCAGTGGGGCGATTAGCACCCTGTGCGAGGCTTATCGACTGCGCCGAAGGCCTGGCGGGCTGGGTATTTCCAGCCTCGCGCAGGGTCCTTTTGGCCTGGCGGCCGCCCAGTGGAAACCAACGCGCTCTGATTGGCTGCCGAGACCATCCTCTGCGCCCCTCTGACTTGAGTCCCTCTAGGCAGCCCAGGGAGCGTCCGGGCGCCCCAGCTGCTCTGCGACGGCCGCGGCCCGCATGGTCATCGCACACCTTGTTCCTGGCGGTGTAATTCCGCCGCGCACCTGCAGGGGCCGTCCGGGTCGGTCCGGGTCCGTCCGGGTCCATCCGCAGCGTCCCGGCGGGGCGTCGCTCTTCCCACGCTCAAGTGTCACGACGACGCCTTGCCCTGCTTCGGCTACCCCGCCGGCGTTGGCCCGCGGGCCCGCCGTGCCGTGCCGTGCCGTGCTCGCCACGACGCGCTCCGGTCCCACGGGAGGCTCCAATAGGATCGGGCTAGGGGGCGCCAGCCAGCGTCCGAGGTGGCCGTCGACCCTCGGCCGCCACTTCAGCAGGCGCCTTCAGCCAGCAGGTCGACGCGGGTCGGTGCGGACACCCGAACGACTTCAGTGGCAGAGGGCGGGCTGCGGGCTTCCGTTCCGAAAAGGAACGGCAGTTATTATTTACCTCCGCCGCGACGTCAGCGCCAGGACCTCCAGTAAAGTACCGAGGCAGTCGCGGGCGGACGGGCGTCGCGGCGTTTTCGTGCAAATGACGGCCTGAGGGAGGGGGGAGGGGGGAGGGGCGGGGCGAGACCGGGAGGGCTGGCGGCGGCGCGCTCACGGGCACGCACGCACATATTGGAGTAAAGTACGCATCGGGGAACGAGAAATGGGCCTACAGCGCGTCGAGCAGGTCGAGCACGTCCCGGACGACCCGGAAAACACTGCGGCGGCGCGGCGCGGCGCGGCCGTGACCTCGCCACCCCGCACCGACCCGTAATTATCCTGGTCACCTCCCGCCTGGATCCTGGGTGCTGGGCGCTGGATGCGGTCGGTCGGGCTGGAGTCCGGGCCAGAGTCCGCTCGGGCTGTTACGGCCCCAGTTACAGAGCACCCGGCAAACTTGGGATGGAGAACGAGCTGCAGCTGATGCATCTTTTGGCTACTCCGGCCAACGTGTAGTACCCGCACGGTCTTCTGACCGGCACTAGAGGCCAAAACACTTGACACGCGTTTCGATCACTGGAGTCACCGACTAATAAGCTCGAATCAAACGTCTGACCCGTGTGCTAAGGAGGAATCTATTGGTTTCGATCATGCGCTCGATTCCAGTCTGCAACGGCTCAACGCCTTGCCCCGCCCCGCGTGTGAGAGCCCGCCCCGCCCCGCCCGAGTGCCTCTCTTCGCTTGTTTACCACATTACCACATTGTCACGTTGCCTCGCGGCGAGGGAGCACCAGGCAGTGCACGCGGAAGGAGAAGCCAGGCGAAGCAGTGCCCGGCTGCTCACCACCCACACCACACACCTCGTGAGGTGATCCGAGTCGAGGCCGGAGGCTGACTGCGCTGGCTGCGCTGGGCCGACTCGACTGCGGTGAGCGCCAGTCTAGGCTGGCTGCGCTGGCTGCGCTGGCTGCGCTGGCTGCGGGCTGTGTCTGCTCATCGCATCGGGCGTAATGACTGGGCAGGTCTGGCTGTGCACAGAGCACGACCGGGTACACGCGCCCGGTGCCATTACGAGGAAATCCACGTCCTGATGAGGAAACGGTTCACGCCGGTTGATATTCACACGGCGCCGCCTCGTCGGGGAAGGAAGGGCCGGGCAAGACGGGCATATGTGTCGTGGGGGCGTGGGGCGCGGGGCGTGCCGGCGCACTCAGCCAGCCAGCGCGAGCGGGCCCGTGCGGGTTTGAGGTAAGTACCTCAAGTACC
Source organism: Ambrosia artemisiifolia (assembly GCA_032199755.1). NCBI lineage: Eukaryota > Viridiplantae > Streptophyta > Magnoliopsida > Asterales > Asteraceae > Ambrosia > Ambrosia artemisiifolia. The sequence continues at coordinate 13,882 of JAQQBG010000490.1, read as the reverse complement.
TGAACATGCAGGCGAGCGAATCACTGTGATTGGCCGCCAGCCCAACTAGCGCGCGCTAGCGTGCCATTGGCTGCGCCGCTGCGGGAACGTGTGCAAACCAGACTGGCCACAAACAAGCGGAGTAGGAGGACAGAGTACACCTCCGAGGAAAAAGTAAGGCAGGCTTCCCATCTCGCCTCGCATTCCTGTTCCTAGTCGGAGATTTGTCCCCGGCCGACTGCCGCTGCGCCGCTGGGTCCCACGCGTTACACGTTGCGCCCGGTGCTCGGGTCACAGCCTGCTTTGAACCCTGCAGGGAATTCCAGAATTCCGGATGGCGTCATCCTCCCGCCTCGCCGCTCCGGGCGCAGCGCACCGCCTCCTATGGCGGCTGGACCGGAAAATTGCACTGGCCGGCCGTCACCGTTGTTTCCTTCGAATCATCCCCCTAAAAGACGGCGGGCCCGCGGCGCCGTGGCGAGGCGGCGACACACCGGACAAAAAAAAACACCGCCCAGTTTTCCACCGAATGAGGTGGTGGCGCCGAGGAAATAACGAACCGTATCCAGAAAGGGCACGGCGCCGCGGCACGGCGGCACGGCGGCACGGCGCGCGCCTTTTCGGCCGATTCACTTGAAAAATGAAGATTGCTCTGGTCTGGCGGGACCGCGGGCGGGACGGCGACAGTGCGGCCCGCTACTGCAAGTCTAAGAAGAAGAAGAAGAAGACGAGAGGGAAATGGCAGCAGGAGAAGAAGACGAGTGGCTTCGGAGGGCGGAGCGGAGCCTGAGCCAGATGCAGCCTCATGCGAACGTCCCGGGCGAGGCGCTTCCTGCTTCCTGAGTGTGACAGGGAAGCAGAAGCTCCTGTGGCGAACCTTGGCGCCGTGCCGCATACAGCAGCATGCAGCCGACGTGGAGGTGGGTGGTTTGCGGTGGAGCTGGTCGCCTGCTCGGCAGTCGTCACACGGATGACTGCAGGTGGATTATTTCTGAGGGGCGTGCTGGGCCTGGGCGGGGCGGGGCGGGCCAGCTCCGCCGGGCGTAAGCGGGCGCGACGCGGCGAGTGCTGCGCTCTGGTGGCGGCCGGGCGCACTGCGCGAACACGCCTCATCGCCCGCGCTGCGCCCCTCCCCGGCACCTGTGCCTGTGACAGCCCCGGCCGGCCTGCGACTCGTGGTGGCGCCCGCCGAGCCGCGCAGCCGCGCATCACACCGGACCGTCAGCGCGCCGTCCGGTGTCCGCGACGGGTCCGGCTGGTCCCGGAGGCTGGCCAAGTCCCGCGCCGCAACGTGACGAGTGACGAGCAGCCGCGTTATTCGAGACATCCAATATCCGAACGGACAGTAGTGGGACGGCAGGCTGACGGAAGCCTGACAGCAGCGGCGCCGCGGGCACCGCCGCCAGCGACACCTCTCCCGAACTGCCGAACGGGAATCGGACGCAGGCAGACAGTGCCACCTGTGAAGCGCCCGAGGAGGTCAATACCGCCAGCCAATTTCACCGCCGCGCCGAACTAATGAAAGCTATCGCACGCAAAGGTGCGCGGGACAGCCAGCCAGACGGTCACAGGCAGAAAGAAAGACAGACGGACACACACACACACACACACACACACGAGGTGTAGTGTTGGGCGACACCCCCGGAGGTCCTCGCTTCACATTATCGCGTTTGGAATGCCACTTCCGCGCACCATAAATCTTCCCAATGGGATGTTTCGCGATGCTCATCTTTCGCCTCTTTCTCTCCTCTCTGCTCTCTCTCCCCCTGTCCCTGCCGCGAGAGGTTACATCGCAGTGGATCGGAAGGTCTTCACTAAAAATACTTCGGCGAGACACATGACCGAATTGCGGCAGTACAAACCGTCTCGCCAAGAAACGGCGAGACTCAAAAGTCATGCCGTAAAAGGGTCATACAAAAAAGTCTCGCCGAAAAAGGGTCATACTTTTTGTATGACCCTTTTTCGGCGAGACTTGCCGCCCATTCTCTATTCTCTTGTGGGAAAAGTATTGCCGAAAAACGGCCATACAAAAAGTATGACCCTTTTTCGGCGAGACTCTTTTGTATGGCCGTTTTTCGGCGAGACTTTTTGTATGACCCTTTTACGGCATGACGCCGCGTCTCGCCCTTAAAGCGGCATGAAATCTGGCCTTTCAGTTTTCAGTGTTGGGCGCGCACCAAGACGCCCCAACGCAGCGTCACGCCGGGCTGCCGGCGCCACTAGTGGTCACTAAGGGTCACTCGTGGTCACAAGTGGTCACTATCCGCGCCCTTTCTCGTGGCTTCCAGCATGCTTTTGGCCATGGTAAGGGGAGGGGGTGCAGAGCGAGGTGGGACCGGACCGCGGTGAAGTTCCACCACGGGAACCGCCGCGGCCGCGACGCCGCCGGCCAGCCCGCCGGGCCGATACACACTAATTAAGCAATCGCCACGACAACTGACGCATGCGCAGCACTAACGCGCAGCAATCACGGCCAGCCCAGCAAACACGTCGCCACCTATGGGCACGCAGCAGCGAGCAGCCGCGAGCAGCCGCCACCACCAAGGCAGATTACTGTAATGGGCGTGAGACGAGCTGCGCGGCTGTTGTCAAAACATGCCGTGGCGCCCAACGCGGATTCACCGGTGTTTCGCGGCGGCGACTGCCTGGCGGCGCACATGCAGGGCAGCGGGCCTGCGCGCCTCGTGCGTGACGGGACGGGACGGGACGGGGCGCAGAGGAGGGCGTACGCGCGCACGGCCGCACGGCTTCCCGCGCCATCGAGCAGCCGTGGCGCAATGCACCGCGCCTCGACCGCGCCAGCCAGGAGGAATGCAGAGTCCCCGAGTCTGCGACACTCTCAATCAATTTCATGAACAGGGAAAATCAGAAATTTGAACCCGACTTTCCTCCGGCAGTCTTCCGAATTTGGTGCAGCCTGCTCTTTCAATACATGTATCCAGGTTCAAATTTTCTTCGGCTCGACAGCGGAGGCAACGATCTGCGGACGTGGAGGCGTGGCGCGGCGTGGTGGGGTGGCGGGGTTGGGGCGCTTCGAATCTGCACTCGGCCGAAAGCATTAATTGGCCTTGTACACACTCGCTGCTTGTGCAACGCGCTTTAGAGGTCTTTCTCACACTGCGCCTCACGACACTGCTTCGTGCCGAGGCAAGGTCGGTCCCGGCGTGAGGCGGGCCATGGGGCGGGACATAGGGAGGGCCATGGGGATGGCCATGGGGCGAGACATAGGGGAGTGCCATGGGGAGGGTCATGGGGCGGGACAAAGGGAGGGCAATGGGGCGGGACATAGGGAGGGCCATGGGGAGGGCCATGGGGCGGAACATGGGGGAGGGCCATGGGGCGCGCGTTCCGGCACTCGTCGGCGTTTCCCTTCAGGACAAGCAGGTCCAGCAATATTTTCCCCGCGCGATCGTTGGCATAAAGTGAAGCGGTTTCGCAGGGCAGCGACGTGGCTGCCGAGTGCGGCCATCTGCCAGGCACCGTCGGGCACCGGGGTGGAACATCCAAAGCGTTGCGAAAATCTTTCATAAGCGACATACTGTGTCGCATGTGCCGGCCGCCCCACGCCCCACTCTCTGACTGGCGGGCATCATAGCTGCCGCTCTGCTGTGCTCTGCTGGGAGGCGACAGCAAGTCGCATATTTTTAGAGGCACGAGTCCAGAGGTTGTCAGAGTGTTACGGTTGCAAACTATTGTCATGCGTCCGTCTTAATGATACATTTCGCGCGCTTTTCCACAAAACCATTTTTGAGTCTAATTTTGTATCCCTGCGACGCAGTGTGCGTGTGCCGGCCGACGTCTAGCTTCGCCACCGCGGCCCGCGCTGAGAATTATCAGCTCCCGCCTGAAAAAACTAAATCGTTTTCGCGAATTGGCTTGGCGGAACGCGCGACGTGGCCGCGGGCATCGGCTAATTAACCGCTCCGTAAAACACGGTGGTGCCAAAGTTGTGCTCGTTTTGCAGCGAAAGCTTGCGCTAGCACGTCGCGGCGCAGCGCATCGCTACCGTATTGCCCGTTTATTATTGAGCTGAGGCCCGTCGGCGCAGGGACCATACGGTGGGAATGTGAAACAAGTGACGCTGCGGCGACGCGCCGACGTGGGCCCCGCGCCTCCGGGCCTCCGGCCTTCGCCACGCCCCCGGGGCGTCGTAATCCCATAACACTTTCCTCGCCGCTCCGGGTCCTCGGGTTTGCATCTTTCCAGGCTTCTTTGCAATTCGACGGTCGCGGAAAAAACAGCGGCAGCAGTACGTTCATTCGAGAAAGCAATCTTTATCTTTGGCAATCACTGAAACGACGACCAATAAAATTAAATCTGGGCGCTCGAACGAAATTAATTGGGCAATCAAAGGGACGCGTATTTTATATTCGCCTCCATGGCCGCTGATGAGAATGTTTCGCTTTCTTGCTCTCCGCGAACACATTTGTACCATAAACAAGTAGTCGCATCGTTTTTAGTCGGTCGGACTGTGCTGCCGCGCTTGCTCCCGCGCCTCGAACACTTGTCCGGTAATTCCCCCAAAAGGACCATCATGTTTCCAATTTATTTTCCGTTTCGAGAAAAAAGAGGGCGGCTCGGCTATTAATTCTCACGACTTCAACGAGAAATGTCGGGTTCTTGCTCGTGTTATATGGCCGCCCTTGCAGTCGAAGGGGGAAAGAAGGGAGGGGGGGGGGGGGGGGGGGGGAAGCACGGGTCAGTCTCAACTCGCCCGACAGGACGGCTACTTTGAGAAGTTGCGAAAGAGATCTGCAACATTGGAGATGATCTCGCGTATACAGCACGAAGTGTGGAGCATCATAACTTGGGTGCTCACGGTCGTCTGCTGTCGCATCTGTTTCCGAGAGGGCCACGCAGCTAACCTCCAAACCAGGGAGCAGCCTGAACGCTGAATCCCTCCTAGTCGGCGCGGCGAGGAGTGGAGCGGGATCGCGCGGGGAGGGTCGCAGAGGGGCGCAGCGGGGCGCTCTCCGCGTGCATTTTCGAGTGGGGCCACTGAGAGGCACCGAAAGCCCCGCTATCCGCCATCGCCCGGCATGGCATGGCATGGCATGGCATGGCATGGCCCGGCCCGACATCGACTGCGCAGATCATGCACGGAAAGGTCACGGCCGCCGGCTCATTTGCGAAGCGCTCAGCCGATGCATTTTGAACGCCCCGCACGCCTAGGGGCCGGCCCGCCCCGCCCCCGCCCCACCCCGCCCCGCCCCGCCCCGCCCCGCCCCGCCCCGCCCCGCGCTCGACAAACGACATGCTTACGGAGTCAGCCGATGGCGATAAACAGGACAGTCACCCCCTGCCCTTACTTCCTGGCGCGTTGAGATGCGCCGCCGGGAAAAAAGCGCGACGCGATGCATCCCGGCGCAGCAAGGACCTATCCGGGCGGCAGTCACTGCACAGACAGGGCCTTGTTGGCGGGACATGAAGGGGCGCCGAGACGGGACGGCGGGACGGCGAACGCCCGGGCCGTGCGGAGCAGCACAGCAAAGCGAAGAGCACAAGAGCATGCCCAAAGCCTACCTTGCAGGGGGCGGCAGGGCAGGGGTGGCGACGCAGGGGTGGCGACGCAGGGGTGGCGACGGCGCGGCTAGGTGGCCGCCATGTCGCACTGTCACCTCGTCACTCGCACTTCGTCACCTCCGTCACACTGCGATAATCCTCAGGCGACTCAGGCGAGCGGCACTCTTGTTGTCACAGACGCGTGGACAGCCGTGGGCCGCACGCGGGCACTCCACGTGCTCGGCGCGCACGCACACACACAAACACTCACAAACACACACACACGGCGGGCGCGCGCGGAGGGGCACGCGCGCTGCGATCGGCGACGACCGGTCAAATGAGCGGACTGCGATGCACCTTACCGGAGCTGGCGGCGGCCGGGCGGCGGCGGCCCACCCCCTACTACCGCGTAACCTTTGCCCCCCCTCCACGGCGGCGTGGCGGTGCGGCGGGCGGCGAGGCGGCGCCCCCTCCACTGCGGCAGGTACCCGGCGCCGCCCGAGCCGACCCATTCAGCGGGCGGCCGGTGCCACCGCGACGCGACGCGACGCGACGCCGCGGATCACTTGATGCCGTCAAAAGCGACTGCATTATCAATCTAGGCCTCCTCTCTCTCTTGCCTCGGTTCGGACCAGTGGTCACGCCTCAGACATGTTCACAACTTTACTTTCGAAAGAAACGGGTCAAAATTTCTGCTACTGTATCGTACCATTGCCTCAAAAAGTAATTGTTCGTGGTGAATGGTGAGATCCTTTAACCCTAGCGTCCAATTGTGAAATGGGTGATGTCCAGGGGCGGACTGGGACCGATAGGGCCCTAGCGGCGGGATCCTCCACGGGCCCTACGCTCCAACGCCTTCAGGCGCTCTAGGGATCGTCCTCAAAGTTACGTCCGGACAGTCGGGGGTCGGCAGTGAGACAAAATACAGCGGTTTGCCGAAGGTGGAGCGCCTGATACGTTGGCAGAAGCGAGCTAGCTGTGCACGCATGCTTTGCGGGATGGCCTACCCTGAAGTTCGCAGGCGCTCGTCCTATAGCGTTCGTTCTATCAGTTCACGGGTATGTGCTGGACGTATATTTTGGACGATTCCTTAGGCCTTAGGGTCGCTGGGGCCCAGGTGGCGATCGCCGCCAAGCTGCCCGGGCCAGTCCGCCCCTGAGGAGTCAGCCGGTGGAGACTTGAACGCGCAGGGCAGCTGAGGGCAGCACCCGGACGCCCCGCGCACTCCCTCGCCCTCTGGGCTAGAAGACCAGTGTAGGCGGCCCGGGCTCCACCCACACTGGTCTTCCGGCCCTCTGTGGCCTGGCGCCCCGCGCGACAGTGCGAGGCTCCCCCATTAATTATCCCAGGTATTTTAAATGCGGCCCGCATGGTGCGTCCGGTTGCAGCGACACCAACACGGCAGCTTCCAGGAAGAAGGCACCCTTGGAGCACGCCCGTGAGACCGCGGTGCAGCCAATGAGGTGACTACAGTACTCTCGCGTCGCGAACCCAACGGGCAGAACACAACGGAGGTAAGGTACCGCCGCTGAGTTCGTTTCCAGGCGGCAGCGCACACAGTGACATCGCGAAAGGGGTTGAGGGTTGAAGCCTCTTCACTGTGCAAAAGGGGGTTGGCCGAACCCCATAGCGCGTCCGCGGCGGCGGGAGTAGCCGGAGACAGGCCAGGCCGCACCACGCCCAGCCTAACAATCAGCAGCTACTGGTCCAACCAGGAGGCTGGGCTGGGGACGACCGCAAACGACCTCCATCTCCGCCGTGTGTATAGTGCAGCACCAGCAGCACCAGCAGCACAGCGGGCTGGATCGCATGCGCAGTGTACGAAGGAGCTGTCCCGCAGGCTGCCGACGACAACAAAAAAAAAAGAAAAAAAGAAAAGCCTTTCAAATGATTTTGTTAATAATTGCGATAGGCAAATTTTTGTTGGACGCAGAAGACGTGTAGCACGGCGTGCCCCGCGCCATGCAGGTGTGAGGCAGCCGACCTGACAGTGTAACGCTGCGCTTCTGCATTTACAGAAGAAAAAAAATACAAAGATCGGTGTTTGCGCGTGCAGAGCCTGAGCGCTGTTAATCGTCAAGGTTAGATTGCATTAATTGCAAAAAGCACTCGGAACAGGGGCGTGGCGTGGCGGGGCGTGGCTCGGCGGGGCGCCCGGAGCGCCGAGAGTTCACCCGCGTTTGTCACGAAGCGACCGCGCTCCCATCTGGCAGGACGAACGTGACGGAGACACTACGGAGACGGACCGATATTCCGCTCCGTGCGGCCCCGCCCGCCGCCCGCCGCAGGCACAGCAGGCACGGCAGGCACTGTCACACTAGCAGGTGATGAAGTTGATTGCACCCCGCGACTAAACAATTGGTTCTTTTTTTTCCTGACTGCAATACCGTGGCGTCCCGGGCCGCCCAGTGCCACACCCCCGCCCACCGCGCGGGCCAGACGACCTGGGTGTCAGCGGCCAAAACTTTACGTATGTTTCGGCATCTACAGTTGTTGCTTCACTGATAGGGGTCATACGCTCGATTCCAGCACTACATATTTAACGACTCTGGGATAAGAAATAACATGCTGATAGGTTTGGCCGCTAAGGTTTAGGTTTAATGGTACTATAACCCACTCGCCACCAGGACCGAAGGGGAAATTCGTGAGGCTGGGCCGGCGCCATGTCCCTGCCACTGCCAGGCCGCCTGCCGCCGGCACGGAGAAGAAGTCAACCTGACTTCACTTAGTGGTTTTCGACTGCTGTATTCCTCATTTCGGTTAAACGTATTATCACGGGAAACAGTAATCTTCGTTCTTTTTTTCTCGTCGTCCCAGAGGCCGATGTCGTGATTTGAATCTGTTTACCTTTTTCCAGCGCCGCCGCCGCCGCCGCCGCTGCTGCGTGCCCCTGGCCCGGCGGGGGCCCGGCGGGGTGCGGCGCGGGCCCTGGGCCCTGGGGCCGACTTGGAACCGTCAATTATTTCGGAATACGGTGGCACCATTTTTCCCTTCCATCTTCGTCCCTGTTGGGCCGGGGGCGGGGAGCCGGGTCGTATCGTGCCGCCAAAAAGCACTGCTGCCAACAGAAGACAGACACATCAATTGCAGTGGTGGCGCACCTATTAGCGAGAGAAACAAAAGTGGTTCGTGGACCTTTTCTCGAGTTCCGAACACACAGGAAGACGGCTGCAGGCAGCAGGGCGAGGGGGAGGGGGCGGCAGCGGCGGGCAGGAGTCCCCATTTTGCGGAATCGTGAATGCCTTGTCAAACACGGAGGAAGCGGTGGCTGCGGCTGCGACGGGCGGGGCGCCGGGACGCGCCGGGACGCCGTGCGACGAGTCGTTTTACGGGGGCACCACAAGAATGCAATTTGTACTGTATTTCAATTGCTGGCGTCCGATTGTCGCCGCCACGCATGGGACTGCCTCAAGTCCGCCTGTCTGCCCGCTCGTCACCGCTGCTCGTACAATCCTCCCCAGCACCGACACGTCTCGGCGAAGGCTGAGCCAGCTGCGCCTGCATCCCGAGGTGCTCGCCTCGCATCACAGCGCACAGCGTCGGCTTTTGGCGCGCGCCGAGGCACCGGCCGTCAAGGCAGGCCGAGATGGGCCCGCGCCTTAGGCCCCGGCCGCGCACAAATAATTTCGTAAGCCGCAGAGCCCGTTGACTGACTCCAGGAGCCGTTCCGTCCCTCTCACTCCCAAGGGGCGCAGGGTGCGACAGAGACAGGGCGAGAGTTCGGGAATCATCCTGCCGAGCCTTCCGCCAGGGGACGAAGTGCACGTTTGTTACTTTGGCCGCCGCCCCCACAGTGGGCCATAAGCCCCCGGTGTAGGCGGCCCAAACTCTGGGGATTGTTTCGACCCTCCATCCTTCTCTCATGGACCCTCAGAGTCGCTGTCGCCAAACTCTTGCTCTTTGAGCGAGGTGTCCATCTTCTCGATCATCCGCTCGATTCGAGCACTATTTAACGACTTCAGAGATCAAAACATGCCCTGAGTTTCGTGCTGCCTACTGTATGGTCTTCTGGCGCACCGTTCGCCTCAACGCCTCAGGCGAGGCGGGCAAGGCGAGGCGGGTGAGACAATCAGGTAACCGGGTCTGGAATAACGCCCAATGAAACAACTTAGATAGAGAGAAATGGCGGCCATCCGTCAACGCGAGCATTACTCACTCGGCTTAGCGCGGCCGCGACCGGGCCTCGCGAGCACCGGCCTTAGCCCGGCCTTAGCCCGGCCTTAGCACGGCCTTAGCACGGCCCGGCTTCGGATTGCACGCTCAGAAATGTGGACGCCCCACCAGTACAGGTGCGGCGCGGCGGTGCTCCGTCAGCCCGAGTGGGCGCTGTCCGCGAGGTTTGCCCTGCGCCCGGCGGGTGGCAGCGCGGCACCGCCGAGGGTGGGGCGGACACCGTTGGGATTGAATGTCGGCCGACCACCCCGGATCAGGCGCGGGATGACGCCGCACTCTGACACTTACTTGTCCGCCGCACCACGACCCTGGCACCTTGACTTTGGAGGATTGACGAGAATTCATTAAGGTGGGGCCACGCTCCGGAATTCAACTAGGGTACCCACTGCCTCCTTCCCCTTCCCCCACGTCATGAACTCGTTATTCGCCCTCGGCCGGGCTATGCCTTGGTGCGGTATTGGCAGGACGGGGCGAGGCGCGAGGCGCGAGGCGGTCGCACTCGGAAAGGTCGAAGGTTCTTGAGGTGCCGGGCCGCGCGATCGGATGCCGGCGGAGGGTTCGGTTAGGCTTGGCGCCGCGCGCCGTCCCCTTCCAGGGCACGGCGGGGTTCCTCGGTCCGCCCCGGCCCGGCTCCACGTCGACGCGGTCGGCGCGGTCGGCGCGGTCGGGAGGTTTGAAGGAAAGCACCGCCGCACCGCGGAGAGAGTGACGACAAAGCGATCCCCTAGGATCCCCAGATGGCCCGCGGTGGGTGGGGCGTGGGGCGTGGGGGCGTGGGGCGTGGGGCGTGGGGCGTGGGGCGTGGGGCGTGGGGCGTGGGGCGTGGGGCGTGGGGCGTGGGCGTGGGGCGTGGGGCGTGGGGCGTGGGGCGTGGAGCCGTGGGGCGTGGGGCGTAAGGGCGACCGCCGCAGGAGCAGCGAGCGGCACGCGGCACGCGGCACGGCGTCGGGACGGCCGCCATGCTCTTGGCTCCGCTGTGCTTCGCTGGAGGTCTCCTCTCCCAGCGCGTCTGTATGTCAACTCACGTCCCCGGCAAACCGGCATTTTTATCTGAAAAGTAATAACCAAGGACACTTTGCGCGGCCGGGTGCCGGGCGGGGGGAGGGGAGGGGAGGGAGGGCGCGAGGAGGGGAGCGGCGAGCAGGCGTGTGGAAGAAGAGCGTCCACGGCCAGCCACGGGTTGCCGCGGCTCTGCAGCAGTAAAGAAGCTTGAAATATGGTTCGGCGCGTTGACAACAGCAGTCCGGCAGCGTCGGGCCGCACCGCAACGCAAACGCCGCGCTGCAAGGTGACATTGCAGATCACCTCGCGGGGGAATCCATCTCCCGGAGGACGGCGTTGACACCTCTAGGCTCCGGGCGGGTCCGGGCCGACGCCCCGAGCATAGCGCGCGCAACGCATTAGCAGCCCGGGGCACAGTGGGCCAGAAACCGGTGAAGGCGGCAAAAACTCTGGGCATGTTTCGACCTCCAGAGTCGTTAAATAGTGCTCGAATCGAGCGTATGACCCCATCAATGGATTCCTTGTTTGAAGAGCAATCCATTGGTGGGGGTCATACGCTCCATTCGAGCACTATTTAACGACTCTGGAGGTCGAAACATGCCCAGAGTTTTTGCCGCCTTCGCCGGTTTCTGGCCCACTGTGCGGGGCCCGCGCCGCGGTGGGCCAGAGCACCATTGATGGCGCCCTACTTTGGGTGTATTTTGCCACTAAAGAGTGCTCCTGACGACCCCATCAATGGATTCCTCGTTTTGAAGAGCGTCACAAGCTCGAGCACTAGTTAGCGACTTGGGGGGTCCAAACATGCCTGGAGTGTAAGCCGCCCGCACAGGTCTTCTGGCCCGCTGAGCGCCGCGCGTTAAGACAGGCGGCAGCAGCGGAGCAGCAGTCAGCGTCAAGTGAATAGCTTGCCACTCTTTCTCACCCCGCAGCGAGGATGGACACAGTCACAGGTCGCGGGGAGTGGACGCCTCGAAGGCCCGCGTGCGGTATGAGAATGTCAGCGGGTCGCAGCCGCTCCCGTTAAAACAATGAGCCGGTGGTCGGGGCTGCACGGCTGCACCCAGCCAGGCCGACCACAAGACACAGCGACGAGGCGAGCAAACAAGTGCGGACAGCGGCGCAGTCGTGACGGATGCTCTATTTGTCTCCCTGCGGCGCGCCGCGGCGCCGCCCACCGGGGGGCAGCGGGCCGGGCTGCGGCGCTGCGGCCGGTCCACAAAGTATGAAAAATGCAGCCGCCGAGGCGAGGCAGTGGTGGGAGCGCCCCGCTTCCGCTTCGGCCACTCTGAGGCGTCGCCCGGGACGCACTCGACAACGGGCCGTCGGGTATGACATTTAGCAGGGTGTTCCTGGTGTTCGTGCGGATCGCGGGGTTTTGAGCGCCCTCCCTGCATCCACGCACGCGCGCCTTGGCGAGGACCGACGCACTGCCCTCTCCGGCCTGGACTAGCGCGCTGACCCCGGAGTAACCCCCAATTATTGGCTGGCCATAGCGCTCCCAAGTAGTGCCTGCCTGCCCGCCTGCCTACCTGCCGGGGCACTTTGGAACACTTGGCGCAGTTTGGCGCGGCACAGCTAGCCTCCCTCCGTCCTAGCCTCGCCCCGCCAGCATTGTTCCGCGCGCTCTCCGGCGCCATCACCCGAGCGTTGACATCCCGAACGCCGCCGGGCCTGGCCGGAGTCTGCCGGGGCTCCACCGCTGCGGCGCCCCCCGCGCCCCCCGCCGCACGCACACCGGGAAGGGCAGCGTTCGCTACGGTAGCACATTACACCCTCGTATGCCGCCAACAATGGACAGTTAACCATTGTTGCGTACCTCACATTTCGCGCCATCCCCGGTCCGAATTGGATCATCTATCGGCGCGGCCCACGCCCAAGGCGCCACCGTTTAGTCTTTAGTCGCGATTAGGCCCTCGTTGAGGTCCAAGTGGCGCTAAACTGCACAATGGATAAAGACCGGGTGCAGCGCCTCGGGGGGCGCCGGCACCGCGGCCTCCGTGACCTGCAGGGCCCGCAGCGCACCGCAGCAGCGCAGCAGCCCGGCTCTAGCGGCCAGCCTCGGTGGGCAGCGGCTGAAAAATAGGGAATTGCCAGCCGAAAGGAGCATTAGTCTCGGGGCCTACACAACGCCCAGGCCAGCCGCTCGCCGCAGCCGCGATCGCAGCACCGCCACACGCCAACTAATCCGGGCGATTCCAATTAATTGGCCTCGCTATGCCGCGCCGCCGCCGCCGAAGACGAATGGCGCCGCGGAACTAGTCCGGGGGGGCTCTTATTAGTCAGAGAGGAAGGGGGGGGGGGGGGGGGGGGGGGGGGGGGGCTGGAGGACCGATGTGGACCGACCCCGCGACTGCCGTGCTGCGTGCTGATGGACCGCACCAAGTAACTCAGTGAGCACTGGGAAACGTGGGCCAGAAGACCAGCCGGCGGTCAAAACTCTGGGCATGTTTCGATCTCCAGAATCGCTGACAATAGTGCTCGAATCGAGCGAATGACCCCCTACCAATGGATACGTCGTGGTAGGGTCAAAACGCTCGATTTCAGCGCTATTCACGATTTTGGAGGTCGAAACATTGCCCAGAAACTTGGGCTAAAAATCTTCTGGTCTACTGCGGGCCGGCCGACCTCACTCCTAGTTCTGAGAGCCAGTTCGGGGAGGGCGGGAGAGACGGTCGTCGCGGGAGAGGAGAGGGAGGAGGTTTTATTGACAAATTAAAACGGCGCCGTAAAAGCGTCCCGCTGACGCCGTGCCGTGCCGTGCCGTGCCGTGCCGCACTCCTCGCACGTCGACGCCTGTTCCACTTGTGTGACGGTGTGACGTGCCCGGGGCAATGGGCTGGGGGCGTCGCTCTGGCGTCGCTTCAATCAACTCGAGGAGGATCGATTTGCCGCGATTATAATCCGGGGAGAAAAGGGCCGGGTGTCATAACAAAGCGCGGGCACTACGCACGCACGCAGGCACGCCGTGCTCTCATTGGCCGCATGATTCACTCGCGATACACAATGCGCCTATTAGTCTTGCTTATGCAAAGCGGCCGGCGGGGGCTGCAGGCTGATGAGTTGGCCTGCCTTGCCGTGCCGCGGTGCCTGCGCAGCCTTCGCGCGGCTAGCGAGGCGCTCGCGACGAATTCCAGTCCGGAGAAGGATGAGCCAAAGCCGCGGGACACTTCTTTGGGGCGGCCGCGATGCCTGCCGCTGCGCCGCTGCGCCGCCGCGGCACTGCTGG
>JAQQBG010000489.1:0-2500 GCA_032199755.1 Ambrosia artemisiifolia | reverse complement strand
CCCACGGGACCCGAACCCAGAATTTTCCGGTTCCGAACATCTTAAAACATTGCCCCGAGGCACCACGCAAAATTTCGTGCCAATCCGACGTCGTTTGATGGGTTTTTGATAGGGTCCCAAAAAATTATCATTCCTCAAAAAATTAATGTCTATTCCTGAAACTTAACTTTTTGTGCAATATGTATATATAGGGGAGGGGTGTGTGTTGGGAAGGGCTTGCCTGGGTGAGGCTTGGCAGCGCCCAAGGAGGCCTTGTTGGCCGAGAAACAAGGCTGCCAAGGCCTTGTACACAAGCTAAATTGCCCCAAGCAAGCCACGAACTCGAGAACCAAGTGCCCCTCCTGCCCACGTTGCCTAGGAATGTTGCCCAACGACTTGGTTTCTCGCACAACGACTCGTGTACATAGGCCCAACGAGCAGCAAACCTCGAAAATTATCAATCCTCGAAAATTTAATGTCTGTTCCTGTCACAATGCTTTTTGTGAAATATGTATATATAAGGGAGACATGGGGCTTGAGCAACCCCAGTGCCCGACTAAGGCCAGTGAGGGCATACGAGATGAGAGGTTTCAAGCCTATTGTAGCACGAGGTGTGTCTCCCCAAGCCATGTTGCCTAGAAATCTAGCCTCGTGCCTTGTAAATGCCCCACATCATGCCTAGTTGTAAGCACGTTTGCTAGTGAATTGATGGATGCTTGGCAAAGACGCCCCACATTGTGCAGCATGTTGCCTAGTAGACAAGCCATGTTGCCTTGAATTATGCTTGTTTCCCACACGACGACTAGAACGATGGCTTGACGATGGCCTACAATGGGCATGCCTTCAAAAAATTATCATTCCTCAAAAAATTAATGTCTGTTCCTGTCACTTTACTTTTTGTGCAGAATGTATATATAGGGGGGTAAGGTGTCTTGGCCAAGCTAGTGCGGCCCCTCTCTTGAACTAGCACTAGCAGACCATCTTGTTGGCAGGATCAAAGCACGTGAAAACGTTGTGGGTGATGAAGTGTGTTGGCACGCCCAAGCCTTGACCTGATACACCACAAGATGGACCGCCATGATGGGTATGAGATGAGAATCCTCATGTCGTCTCCATCATGGCATTCAGCCATGGGTTATCATTGCCTTCGGGCAATGGTGCCCATGGCTGGCCGCTTCGAGGACGTCATGGGATATCGTTGCCTTCGGGCATCGGTGCCCATGACCGCCATGATGGGTATGAGATGAGATTTCTCATGTTGTACCCATCATGGCAATCAGCCATGGGTTAACATTGCCTTCGGGCAGTGGTGCCTATGGCTGGCCGCCATGATGGGTATGAGATGAGAATCCTCATGTCGTACCCATCATGGCATTCAGCCATGGGTTATCATCGCCTTCGGGCAGTGGTGCCCATGGCTGGCCGCTTTCGAGAACGTCATGGGTTATCGTTTCCTTCTGGCAGCGGTGCCCATGGCTGGTTGCCTTCAAGATTGTCCCTTATCGAGATTTGTCCCGCTGTTGTGATGCTTCTATTCCAAACATCATAGATAGATAAGCTGAGAGCAGGAACCCTGGTGCATCCAAACTCTTCATTCGGCCCATAGCGTCGTCTGCCATGAGTAATATGCATCGAACCCCATATTCTCAAAGCTTGCCTGCATATGATGTTTGGAATCCAAGCATCACAATATTTCCATCATGGGTATTGAAACCAAGTGGGGGTGGTGAGGATTGCTGGATGGCAAAGGGATGCAACACCGCATGGTGCCCATCGTCTAAGGCTCATACCTCCTTATTGCTCCCTTGATGCCTCTTTATCGGTGATGGAAAATGCGGGGCAAATCTGTTGCCTACGAAGCTTTTTTCTTTGTCGCCTTTGATACTGTTTTCGCATCGCCCGGTACATTCTAGGGATCGCTTTGGCTTGTGGTTGCCTGCTTGGCCTCTAGGCTTATGGCTGGTGACTACTAGCACGGTGGTTTTTGTGAATGCCAACCGTAAGGGTGCATGAGTGGTGTTTGGTTTGTTACGGGTGGTTGGCTCTTGCTTGCGCAACAACTTCCACCCGACTTACCTCTTCAATTGTTTGTTTAGGCATATTTTGCCTAAGCATATTGTGGGTTTCCTGTGTTGCCTACCTAAACTATGGTATTGTTGTTGGCTGATCAAAGTTGCTTTCGTCTTGTGTCACTAACATGGCATCGGATGAACCTTGAAGCTCTCTCTTTGCACCACATTGTTAATGCTTGTGTTGATGTTGTGGCACATTGAGCGTTGCTTGTTATCTTTGATACGGAACCTGATGTTGGCATGGGTCCTTTGGGATCTTCTTTCTGCCTACGTTTAGCGTTCGCGCTTCTCTTAAAATGACTGCCTAGCCCGTATGGCTCGTACCGCGGGTGGGTATTGTCAAAAGAGGAATGCTACCTGGTTGATCCTGCCAGTAGTCATATGCTTGTCTCAAAGATTAAGCCATGCATGTGTAAGTATGAACAAATTCAGACTGTGAAACTGCGAAT
>JAQQBG010000028.1:125000-127545 GCA_032199755.1 Ambrosia artemisiifolia | reverse complement strand
ATGAACAAGCATAGTGCCATGCCTAAGCCCCACTTTGTTCTTGGATGTTGCATGCTAACGTGACCACCATGCTTGTTGACATGCACATCGCCCAACTCGTTGCCTAAGGAACTGACCACGATGCCTTAGCCTGACACACCCCAAGGTCCTTTCAGGGTTGGTGAGTGACCAGGCAACAAGAGGCTGGCCTAGTAAACTAACGGTGCACTGTGAACAAGCATAGTGTGCCTTTGCCTAAGCCCCACATCGATGCCTAAGGAACTGACCACGATGCCTTAGACTGACACACCATGGGTGCTTAGGGATTGGTGAGCGACCAGGCAACAAGAGGTTGGCCTAGTAAACTGACCACGATGCACTGTGAACAAGCATAGTGTGCCTTTGCCTAAGCCACACGTTGTTCCAGGATGTTGCCAGGAAACCATGCCTTGTCCCTTGCCCAAGCCCCACATCGATGCCTAAGGAACTGACCACGATGCCTTAGACTGACACACCATGGGTGCTTTCAGGATTGGTGAGCGACCAGGCAACAAGAGGCTGGCAAAGTAAATTCTGACCACGATGCACTGTGAACAAGCATAGTGTGCCTTTGCCTAAGCCACACGTTGTTCCAGGATGTTGCCAGGCAACCATGCCTTGTCCCTTGCCCAAGCCCCACCTCGTTGCCTAAGAAACTAACCATGTTGCCTTTGAATGACACACCATGTGTCCTTTCAGTGTTGGTGAGCGACCAGGAAACAAGAGGCTGGCCTAGTAAACTAACCACGATGCACTGTGAGCAAGCATAGTGTGCCTTTGCCTAAGCCACACGTTGTTCCAGGATGTTGCCAGGAAACCATGCCTTGTCCCTTGCCCAAGCCCCACATCGTTGCCTAAGGAACTGACCACGATGCCTTAGACTGACACACCCTTGGGTCCTTTCAAGGTTGGTGAGCGACCACGCAATAAGAGGCTGGCCTAGTAAACTAACCACGATGCACTGTGAGCAAGCATAGTGACATGCCTAAGTCCCCACATTGTTCCAGGATGTTGCCCGAGTACAACGGGCTCGAATACGATGGAAAGGGCCAACGGGCCCGAACACAACCCGTTAAACTATTTTACCCGAAAACATGATACGATGACACTAATCAACTCTAACCATGACCGCGAGCAAGCACGCAAAGTTTCGTGGCGATTAGGCGTCGTTCGGTGGTGTTTCGGAGAACACCGGGTGTTGGATGGATGACCGGCCCGCGGGCCCACGGACCCGAAAGCAAAGTATTTTTACGGGACCCTTTTATTTCGTTATTTCGAAGGCTCACACAAAGTTTCATGGCGATCCTAGATCGTTTGATATGGTTTAGGGCCAATCACATAGTCCGGCGCACCGTCAATGGCCCGGTCAACGGGCTGACCCGATCAAGGCGGACCGTGACACCAAACGTCTCTGGTTAGCCCCTAGAACACCCACGTAAAGTTTCGTGGCGATCCGACGTCGTTTGATGGGTTTACGATGATTACATAACGAATAAACGTCCCGGGCCGACCGAGCCCGGCCCACGGGCCCACGGGACCCGAACCCAGAATTTTCCGGTTCCGAACATCTTAAAACATTGCCCCGAGGCACCACGCAAAATTTCGTGCCAATCCGACGTCGTTTGATATGTTTTTGATAGGGTCCCAAAAAATTATCATTCCTCAAAAAATTAATGTCTATTCCTGAAACTTAACTTTTTGTGCAATATGTATATATAGGGGAGGGGTGTGTGTTGGGAAGGGCTTGCCTGGGTGAGGCTTGGCAGCGCCCAAGGAGGCCTTGTTGGCCGAGAAACAAGGCTGCCAAGGCCTTGTACACAAGCTAAATTGCCCCAAGCAAGCCACGAACTCGAGAACCAAGTGCCCCTCCTGCCCACGTTGCCTAGGAATGTTGCCCAACGACTTGGTTTCTCGCACAACGACTCGTGTACATAGGCCCAACGAGCAGCAAACCTCAAAAATTATCAATCCTCGAAAATTTAATGTCTGTTCCTGTCACAATGCTTTTTGTGAAATATGTATATATAAGGGAGACATGGGGCTTGAGCAACCCCAGTGCCCGACTAAGGCCAGTGAGGGCATACGAGATGAGAGGTTTCAAGCCTATTGTAGCACGAGGTGTGTCTCCCCAAGCCATGTTGCCTAGAAATCTAGCCTCGTGCCTTGTAAATGCCCCACATCATGCCTAGTTGTAAGCACGTTTGCTAGTGAATTGATGGATGCTTGGCAAAGACGCCCCACATTGTGCACCATGTTGCCTAGTAGACAAGCCATGTTGCCTTGAATTATGCTTGTTTCCCACACGACGACTAGAACGATGGCTTGACGATGGCCTACAATGGGCATGCCTTCAAAAAATTATCATTCCTCAAAAAATTAATGTCTGTTCCTGTCACTTTACTTTTTGTGCAGAATGTATATATAGGGGGGTAAGGTGTCTTGGCCAAGCTAGTGCGGCCCCTCTCTTGAACTAGCACTAGCAGACCATCTTGTTGGCAGGATCAAAGCATGTGAAAACATTGTGGGT
>JAQQBG010000488.1:32500-34543 GCA_032199755.1 Ambrosia artemisiifolia | reverse complement strand
AACCCAAAAGAGTTCCTAAGGGTTTTTTTTCAAGAGGTTGTTGTCGCTATACTTGAGAAAATTTTACAAGTGTTGAAAATTTTTACAAGTGTTGGGAATTTTACAAGTTGTTAATACAAGCATAGTTGGTAGAAGTGATCACTGATTGGAAAAGCTAATGTCTGTTCCTGTCACTATGCTTTTTATTCAGAATGTATATATAGGAGGGACATGGGGATTGACACACCCCTAGGGTCCTTTCAGTGTTGGTGAGCGACCAGGCAAAACGAGGCTGGCCTAGTAAACTAAGCACGATGCACTATGAACAAGCATAGTGCCATTGCCTAAGCCCCACTTTGTTCTTGGATGTTGCATGCTAACGTGACCACCATGCTTGTTGACATGCACATCGCCCAACTCGTTGCCTAAGGAACTGACCACGATGCCTTAGCCTGACACACCCCAAGGTCCTTTCAGGGTTGGTGAGTGACCAGGCAACAAGAGGCTGGCCTAGTAAACTAACGGTGCACTGTGAACAAGCATAGTGTGCCTTTGCCTAAGCCACACGTTGTTCCAGGATGTTGCCAGGATGGCCTTGTCCCTTGCCCAAGCCCCACAGCGATGCCTAAGGAACCTGACCACGATGCCTTAGACTGACACACCATGGTGCTTAGGGATTGGTGAGCGACCAGGCAACAAGAGGTTGGCCTAGTAAACTGACCACGATGCACTGTGAACAAGCATAGTGCCTTGCCTAAGCCCCACTTGTTCCAGGATGTTGCCATACAACCATGCCTTGTCCCTTGCCAAGCCCCACATCGTTGCCTAAGGAACTGACCACGATGCCTTTGATTGACACACCATGGGTCCTTTCAGGATTGGTAAGCGACCAGGCAACAAGAGGCTGGCAAAGTAAAATTCTGACCACGATGCACTGTGAACTAGCATAGTGTCCCTTGCCCAAGCCCCACCTCGTTGCCTAAGAAACTGACCATGATGCCTTTGAATGACACACCATGTGTCCTTTCAGTGTTGGTGAGCGACCAGGAAACAAGAGGCTGGCCTAGTAAACTAACCACGATGCACTGTGAGCAAGCATAGTGTGCCTTTGCCTAAGCCACACGTTGTTCCAGGATGTTGCCAGGGAAACCATGCCTTGTCCCTTGCCCAAGCCCCACATCGTTGCCTAAGGAACTGACCACGATGCCTTAGACTGACACACCCTTGGGTCCTTTCAAGGTCGGTGAGCGAGCCACGCAATAAGAGGCTGGCCTAGTAAACTAACCACGATGCCTTTGCCTAAGTCCCCACATTGTTCCAGGATGTTGCCCGAGTACAACGGGCTCGAATACGATCGAAAGGGCCAACGGGCCCGAACACAACCCGTTAAACTATTTTACCCGAAAACATGATACGATGACACTATTCAACTCTAACCATGCCCGCGAGCAAGCACGCAAAGTTTCGTGGCGATTAGGCGTCGTTCGGTGGTGTTTCGGAGAACACCGGGCGTTGGATGGATGACCGGCCCGCGGGCCCACGGACCCGAAGCAAAGTATTTTTACGGGACCCTTTTATTTCGTTATTTCGAAGGCTCACACAAAGTTTCATGGCGATCCTAGATCGTTTGATATGGTTTAGGGCCAATCACATAGTCCGGCGCCACCGTCAATGGGCCCGGTCAACGGGCTGACCCGATCAAGGCGGACCGTGACACCAAACGTCTCTGGTTAGCCCCTAGAACACCCACGTAAAGTTTCGTGGCGATCCGACGTCGTTGATGGGTTTACGATGATTACATAACGAATAAAGGTCCGGGGCCGACCGAGCCCGGCCCACGGGCCCACGGGGACCCGAACCCAGAATTTTCCGGTTCCGAACATCTTAAAACATTGCCCCGAGGCACCACGCAAAATTTCGTGCCAATCCGACGTCGTTTGATGGGTTTTTGATAGGGTCTCAAAAAATATCATTCCTCAAAAAAATTAATGTCTATTCCTGAAACTTAACTTTTTGTGCAATATGTATATATAGGGGAGGGGTGTGTGTTGGGAAGGGCTTGCC
>JAQQBG010000488.1:0-2500 GCA_032199755.1 Ambrosia artemisiifolia | reverse complement strand
GTTAGCCCCTAGAACACCCACGTAAAGTTTCGTGGCGATCCGACGTCGTTTGATTGGTTTACGATGATTACATAACGAATAAAGGTCCGGGGCCGACCGAGCCCGGCCCACGGGCCCACGGGACCCGAACCCAGAATTTTCCGGTTCCGAACATCTTAAAACATTGCCCCGAGGCACCACGCAAAATTTCGTGCCAATCCGACGTCGTTTGATGGGTTTTTGATAGGGTCTCAAAAAATTATCATTCCTCAAAAAATTAATGTCTATTCCTGAAACTTAACTTTTTGTGCAATATGTATATATAGGGGAGGGGTGTGTGTTGGGAAGGGCTTGCCTGGGTGAGGCTTGGCAGCGCCCAAGGAGGCCTTGTTGGCCGAGAAACAAGGCTGCCAAGGCCTTGTACACAAGCTAAATTTCCCCAAGCAAGCCACGAACTCGAGAACCAAGTGCCCCTCCTGCCCACGTTGCCTAGGAATGTTGCCCAACGACTTGGTTTCTCGCACAACGACTCGTGTACATAGGCCCAACGAGCAGCAAACCTCGAAAATTATCAATCCTCGAAAATTTAATGTCTGTTCCTGTCACAATGCTTTTTGTGAAATATGTATATATAAGGGAGACATGGGGCTTGAGCAACCCCAGTGCCCGACTAAGGCTAGTGAGGGCATACGAGATGAGAGGTTTCAAGCCTATTGTAGCACGAGGTGTGTCTCCCCAAGCCATGTTGCCTAGAAATCTAGCCTCGTGCCTTGTAAATGCCCCACATCATGCCTAGTTGTAAGCACGTTTGCTAGTGAATTGATGGATGCTTGGCAAAGACGCCCCACATTGTGCACCATGTTGCCTAGTAGACAAGCCATGTTGCCTTGAATTATGCTTGTTTCCCACACGACGACTAGAACGATGGCTTGACGATGGCCTACAATGGGCATGCCTTCAAAAAATTATCATTCCTCAAAAAATTAATGTCTGTTCCTGTCACTTTACTTTTTGTGCAGAATGTATATATAGGGGGGTAAGGTGTCTTGGCCAAGCTAGTGCGGCCCCTCTCTTGAACTAGCACTAGCAGACCATCTTGTTGGCAGGATCAAAGCATGTGAAAACATTGTGGGTGATAAAGTGTGTTGGCACGCCCAAGCCTTGACCTGATACACCACAAGATGGACCGCCATGATGGGTATGAGATGAGAATCCTCATGTCGTCTCCATCATGGCATTCAGCCATGGGTTATCATTGCCTTCGGGCAATGGTGCCCATGGCTGGCCGCTTCGAGGACGTCATGGGATATCGTTGCCTTCGGGCATCGGTGCCCATGACCGCCATGATGGGTATGAGATGAGAATTCTCATGTTCTACCCATCATGGCAATCAGCCATGGGTTAACATTGCCTTCGGGCAGTGGTGCCCATGGCTGGCCGCCATGATGGGTATGAGATGAGAATCCTCATGTCGTACCCATCATGGCATTCAGCCATGGGTTATCATCGCCTTCGGGCAGTGGTGCCCATGGCTGGCCGCTTTCGAGAACGTCATAGGTTATCGTTTCCTTCTGGCAGCGGTGCCCATGGCTGGTCGCCTTCAAGATTGTCCCTTATCGAGATTTGTCCCGCTGTTGTGATGCTTCTATTCCAAACATCATAGATAGATAAGCTGAGAGCAGGAACCCTGGTGCATCCAAACTCTTCATTCGGCCCATAGCGTCGTCTGCCATGAGTAATATGCATCGAACCCCATATCCTCAAAGCTTGCCTGCATATGATGTTTGGAATCCAAGCATCACAATATTTCCATCATGGGTATTGAAACCAAGTGGGGGTGGTGAGGATTGCTGGATGGCAAAGGGATGCAACACCGCATGGTGCCCATCGTCTAAGGCTCATACCTCCTTATTGCTCCCTTGATGCCTCTTTATCGGTGATGGAAAATGCGGGGCAAATCTGTTGCCTACGAAGCTTTTTTCTTTGTTGCCTTTGATACTGTTTTCGCATCGCCCGGTACATTCGAGGGATCGCTTTGGCTTGTGGTTGCCTGCTTGGCCTCTAGGCTTATGGCTGGTGACTACTAGCACGGTGGTTTTTGTGAATGCCAACCGTAAAGGTGCATGAGTGGTGTTTGGTTTGTTACGGGTGGTTGGCTCTTGCTTGCGCAACAACTTCCACCTGACTTACCTCTTCAATTGTTTGTTTAGGCATATTTTGCCTAAGCATATTGTGGGTTTCCTGTGTTGCCTACCTAAACTATGGTATTGTTTCTGGCTGATCAAAGTTGCTTTCGTCTTGTGTCACTAACATGGCATCGGATGAACCTTGAAGCTCTCTCTTTGCACCACATTGTTAATGCTTGTGTTGATGTTGTGGCACATTGAGCGTTGCTTGTTATCTTTGATACGGAACCTGATGTTGGCATGGGTCCTTTGGGATCTTCTTTCTGCCTACGTTTAGCGTTCGCGCTTCTCTTAAAATGACTGCCTAGCCCGTATGGCTCGTACCGCGGGTGGGT
>JAQQBG010000487.1:32500-34544 GCA_032199755.1 Ambrosia artemisiifolia | reverse complement strand
TTAAATACGTGACGGGGTATTGTAAGTGGCAGAGTGGCCTTGCTGCCACGATCCACTGAGATTCAGCCCTTCGTCGCTCAGATTCGTCCCTCCCCACCCAAAATCCCAACCCAAAAGAGTTCCTAAGGGTTTTTTTCAAGAGGTTGTGTCGCTATACTTGAGAAAATTTTACAAGTGTTGAAAATTTTTACAAGTGTTGGGAATTTTACAAGTTGTTCATACAAGCATAGTTGGTAGAAGTGATATACCAAGGTTACAAGACAACGTTTCTACAAGGGTTTGGAAAACTATCACTGATTGGAAAAGCTAATGTCTGTTCCTGTCACTATGCTTTTTATTCAGAATGTATATATAGGAGGGACATGGGGATTGACACACCCCTAGGGTCCTTTCAAGGTTGGTGAGCGACCAGGCAACAAGAGGCTGGCCTAGTAAACTAAGCACGATGCACTATGAACAAGCATAGTGCCATGCCTAAGCCCCACTTTGTTCTTGGATGTTGCATGCTAACGTGACCACCATGCTTGTTGACATGCCTTGTCCCTTCCCAAGCCCCACATCGCCCAACTCGTTGCCTAAGGAACTGACCACGATGCCTTAGCCTGACACACCCCAAGGTCCTTTCAGGGTTGGTGAGTGACCAGGCAACAAGAGGCTGGCCTACTAAACTAACGGTGCACTGTGAACAAGCATAGTGTGCCTTTGCCTAAGCCACACGTTGTTCCAGGATGTTGCCAGGAAACCATGCCTTGTCCCTTGCCCAAGCCCCACATCGATGCCTAAGGAACTGACCACGATGCCTTAGACTGACACACCATGGGTGCTTTCAGGATTGGTGAGCGACCAGGCAACAAGAGGTTGGCCTAGTAAACTGACCACGATGCACTGTGAACAAGCATAGTGCCTTGCCTAAGCCCCACTTTGTTCCAGGATGTTGCCAGACAACCATGCCTTGTCCCTTGCCCAAGCCCCACATCGATGCCTAAGGAACTGACCACGATGCCTTAGACTGACACACCATCGGTGCTTTCAGGATTGGTGAGCGACCAGGCAACAAGAGGCTGGCCTAGTAAACTGACCACGATGCACTGTGAACAAGCATAGTGCCTTGCCTAAGCCCCACTTTGTTCCAGGATGTTGCCAGACAACCATGCCTTGTCCCTTGCCCAAGCCCCACATCGTTGCCTAAGAAACTGACCACGATGCCTTTGAATGACACACCATGTGTCCTTTCAGTGTTGGTGAGCGATCAGGAAACAAGAGGCTGGCCTAGTAAACTGACCACGATGCACTGTGAACAAGCATAGTGCCTTTGCCTAAGCCACACGTTGTTCCAGGATGTTGCCAAGCAACCATGCCTTGTCCCTTGCCCAAGCCCCACATCGTTGCCTAAGGAACTGACCACGATGCCTTAGACTGACACACTTGGGTCCTTTCAAGGTTGGTGAGCGACCAAGCAATAAGAGGCTGGCCTAGTAAACTAACCACGATGCACTGTGAGCAAGCATAGTGACTTGCCTAAGTCCCCACATTGTTCCAGGATGTTGCCCGAGTACAACGGGCCCGAATACGATCGAAAGGGCCAACGGGCCCGAACACAACCCGTTAAACTATTTTACCCGAAAACATGATACGATGACACTAATCAACTCTAACCATGCCCGCGAGCAAGCACGCAAAGTTTCGTGGCGATTAGGCGTCGTTCGGTGGTGTTTCGGAGAACACCGGGTGTTGGATGGATGCCCGGCCCGCGGGCCCACGGACCCGAAAGCAAAGTATTTTTACGGGACCCTTATATTTCGTTATTTCGAAGGCTCACACAAAGTTTCGTGGCGATCCTAGATCGTTTGATATGGTTTAGGGCCAATCACATAGTCCGGCGCACCGTCAATGGCCCGGTCAACGGGCTGACCCGATCAAGGCGGACCGTGACACCAAACGTCTCTGGTTAGCCCCTAGAACACCCACGTAAAGTTTCGTGGCGATCCGACGTCGTTTGATGGGTTTACGATGATTACATAACGAATAAACGTCCCGGGCCGAC
>JAQQBG010000487.1:0-2500 GCA_032199755.1 Ambrosia artemisiifolia | reverse complement strand
CGTTGTTCCAGGATGTTGCCAAGCAACCATGCCTTGTCCCTTGCCCAAGCCCCACATCGTTGCCTAAGGAACTGACCACGATGCCTTAGACTGACACACTTGGGTCCTTTCAAGGTTGGTGAGCGACCAAGCAATAAGAGGCTGGCCTAGTAAACTAACCACGATGCACTGTGAGCAAGCATAGTGACTTGCCTAAGTCCCCACATTGTTCCAGGATGTTGCCCGAGTACAACGGGCCCGAATACGATCGAAAGGGCCAACGGGCCCGAACACAACCCGTTAAACTATTTTACCCGAAAACATGATACGATGACACTAATCAACTCTAACCATGCCCGCGAGCAAGCACGCAAAGTTTCGTGGCGATTAGGCGTCGTTCGGTGGTGTTTCGGAGAACACCGGGTGTTGGATGGATGCCCGGCCCGCGGGCCCACGGACCCGAAAGCAAAGTATTTTTACGGGACCCTTATATTTCGTTATTTCGAAGGCTCACACAAAGTTTCGTGGCGATCCTAGATCGTTTGATATGGTTTAGGGCCAATCACATAGTCCGGCGCACCGTCAATGGCCCGGTCAACGGGCTGACCCGATCAAGGCGGACCGTGACACCAAACGTCTCTGGTTAGCCCCTAGAACACCCACGTAAAGTTTCGTGGCGATCCGACGTCGTTTGATGGGTTTACGATGATTACATAACGAATAAACGTCCCGGGCCGACCGAGCCCGGCCCACGGGCCCACGGGACCCGAACCCAGAATTTTCCGGTTCCGAACATCTTAAAACATTGCCCCGAGGCACCACGCAAAATTTCGTGCCAATCCGACGTCGTTTGATGGGTTTTTGATAGGGTCCCAAAAAATTATCATTCCTCAAAAAATTAATGTCTATTCCTGAAACTTAACTTTTTGTGCAATATGTATATATAGGGGAGGGGTGTGTGTTGGGAAGGGCTTGCCTGGGTGAGGCTTGGCAGCGCCCAAGGAGGCCTTGTTGGCCGAGAAACAAGGCTGCCAAGGCCTTGTACACAAGCTAAATTGCCCCAAGCAAGCCACGAACTCGAGAACCAAGTGCCCCTCCTGCCCACGTTGCCTAGGAATGTTGCCCAACGACTTGGTTTCTCGCACAACGACTCGTGTACATAGGCCCAACGAGCAGCAAACCTCGAAAATTATCAATCCTCGAAAATTTAATGTCTGTTCCTGTCACAATGCTTTTTGTGAAATATGTATATATAAGGGAGACATGGGGCTTGAGCAACCCCAGTGCCCGACTAAGGCCAGTGAGGGCATACGAGATGAGAGGTTTCAAGCCTATTGTAGCACGAGGTGTGTCTCCCCAAGCCATGTTGCCTAGAAATCTAGCCTCGTGCCTTGTAAATGCCCCACATCATGCCTAGTTGTAAGCACGTTTGCTAGTGAATTGATGGATGCTTGGCAAAGACGCCCCACATTGTGCAGCATGTTGCCTAGTAGACAAGCCATGTTGCCTTGAATTATGCTTGTTTCCCACACGACGACTAGAACGATGGCTTGACGATGGCCTACAATGGGCATGCCTTCAAAAAATTATCATTCCTCAAAAAATTAATGTCTGTTCCTGTCACTTTACTTTTTGTGCAGAATGTATATATAGGGGGGTAAGGTGTCTTGGCCAAGCTAGTGCGGCCCCTCTCTTGAACTAGCACTAGCAGACCATCTTGTTGGCAGGATCAAAGCACGTGAAAACGTTGTGGGTGATGAAGTGTGTTGGCACGCCCAAGCCTTGACCTGATACACCACAAGATGGACCGCCATGATGGGTATGAGATGAGAATCCTCATGTCGTCTCCATCATGGCATTCAGCCATGGGTTATCATTGCCTTCGGGCAATGGTGCCCATGGCTGGCCGCTTCGAGGACGTCATGGGATATCGTTGCCTTCGGGCATCGGTGCCCATGACCGCCATGATGGGTATGAGATGAGATTTCTCATGTTGTACCCATCATGGCAATCAGCCATGGGTTAACATTGCCTTCGGGCAGTGGTGCCTATGGCTGGCCGCCATGATGGGTATGAGATGAGAATCCTCATGTCGTACCCATCATGGCATTCAGCCATGGGTTATCATCGCCTTCGGGCAGTGGTGCCCATGGCTGGCCGCTTTCGAGAACGTCATGGGTTATCGTTTCCTTCTGGCAGCGGTGCCCATGGCTGGTTGCCTTCAAGATTGTCCCTTATCGAGATTTGTCCCGCTGTTGTGATGCTTCTATTCCAAACATCATAGATAGATAAGCTGAGAGCAGGAACCCTGGTGCATCCAAACTCTTCATTCGGCCCATAGCGTCGTCTGCCATGAGTAATATGCATCGAACCCCATATTCTCAAAGCTTGCCTGCATATGATGTTTGGAATCCAAGCATCACAATATTTCCATCATGGGTATTGAAACCAAGTGGGGGTGGTGAGGATTGCTGGATGGCAAAGGGATGCAACACCGCATGGTGCCCATCGTCTAAGGCTC
>JAQQBG010000486.1:20000-22500 GCA_032199755.1 Ambrosia artemisiifolia | reverse complement strand
GGTGAGCGACCAGGCAACAAGAGGTTGGCCTAGTAAACTGACCACGATGCACTGTGAACAAGCATAGTGCCTTGCCTAAGCCCCACTTTGTTCCAGGATGTTGCCATACAACCATGCCTTGTCCCTTGCCAAGCCCCACATCGTTGCCTAAGGAACTGACCACGATGCCTTTGATTGACACACCATGGGTCCTTTCAGGATTGGTAAGCGACCAGGCAACAAGAGGCTGGCAAAGTAAATTCTGACCACGATGCACTGTGAACAAGCATAGTGTGCCTTTGCCTAAGCCACACGTTGTTCCAGGATGTTGCCAGGAAACCATGCCTTGTCCCTTGCCCAAGCCCCACATCGTTGCCTAAGGAACTGACCACGATGCCTTAGACTGACACACCCTTGGGTCCTTTCAAGGTTGGTGAGCGACCACGCAATAAGAGGCTGGCCTAGTAAACTAACCACGATGCACTGTGAGCAAGCATAGTGACATGCCTAAGTCCCCACATTGTTCCAGGATGTTGCCCGAGTACAACGGGCTCGAATACGATCGAAAGGGCCAACGGGCCCGAACACAACCCGTTAAACTATTTTACCCGAAAACATGATACGATGACACTAATCAACTCTAACCATGCCCGCGAGCAAGCACGCAAAGTTTCGTGGCGATTAGGCGTCGTTCGGTGGTGTTTCGGAGAACACCGGGTGTTGGATGGATGACCGGCCCGCGGGCCCACGGACCCGAAAGCAAAGTATTTTTACGGGACCCTTTTATTTCGTTATTTCGAAGGCTCACACAAAGTTTCATGGCGATCCTAGATCGTTTGATATGGTTTAGGGCCAATCACATAGTCCGGCGCACCGTCAATGGCCCGGTCAACGGGCTGACCCGATCAAGGCGGACCGTGACACCAAACGTCTCTGGTTAGCCCCTAGAACACCCACGTAAAGTTTCGTGGCGATCCGACGTCGTTTGATGGGCTTACGATGATTACATAACGAATAAAGGTCCGGGGCCGACCGAGCCCGGCCCACGGGCCCACGGGACCCGAACCCAGAATTTTCCGGTTCCGAACATCTTAAAACATTGCCCCGAGGCACCACGCAAAATTTCGTGCCAATCCGACGTCGTTTGATGGGTTTTTGATAGGGTCCCAAAAAATTATCATTCCTCAAAAAATTAATGTCTATTCCTGAAACTTAACTTTTTGTGCAATATGTATATATAGGGGAGGGGTGTGTGTTGGGAAGGGCTTGCCTGGGTGAGGCTTGGCAGCGCCCAAGGAGGCCTTGTTGGCCGAGAAACAAGGCTGCCAAGGCCTTGTACACAAGCTAAATTGCCCCAAGCAAGCCACGAACTCGAGAACCAAGTGCCCCTCCTGCCCACGTTGCCTAGGAATGTTGCCCAACGACTTGGTTTCTCGCACAACGACTCGTGTACATAGGCCCAACGAGCAGCAAACCTCGAAAATTATCAATCCTCGAAAATTTAATGTCTGTTCCTGTCACAATGCTTTTTGTGAAATATGTATATATAAGGGAGACATGGGGCTTGAGCAACCCCAGTGCCCAACTAAGGCCAGTGAGGGCATACGAGATGAGAGGTTTCAAGCCTATTGTAGCACGAGGTGTGTCTCCCCAAGCCATGTAGCCTAGAAATCTAGCCTCGTGCCTTGTAAATGCCCCACATCATGCCTAGTTGTAAGCACGTTTGCTAGTGAATTGATGGATGCTTGGCAAAGACGCCCCACATTGTGCACCATGTTGCCTAGTAGACAAGCCATGTTGCCTTGAATTATGCTTGTTTCCCACACGACGACTAGAACGATGGCTTGACGATGGCCTACAATGGGCATGCCTTCAAAAAATTATCATTCCTCAAAAAATTAATGTCTGTTCCTGTCACTTTACTTTTTGTGCATAATGTATATATAGGGGGGTAAGGTGTCTTGGCCAAGCTAGTGCGGCCCCTCTCTTGAACTAGCACTAGCAGACCATCTTGTTGGCAGGATCAAAGCATGTGAAAACATTATGGGTGATGAAGTGTGTTGGCACGCCCAAGCCTTGACCTGATACACCACAAGATGGACCGCCATGATGGGTATGAGATGAGAATCCTCATGTCGTCTCCATCATGGCATTCAGCCATGGGTTATCATTGCCTTCGGGCAATGGTGCCCATGGCTGGCCGCTTCGAGGACGTCATGGGATATCGTTGCCTTCGGGCATCGGTGCCCATGACCGCCATGATGGGTATGACATGAGAATTCTCATGTTGTACCCATCATGGCAATCAGCCATGGGTTAACATTGCCTTCGGGTAGTGGTGCCCATGGCTGGCCGCCATGATGGGTATGAGATGAGAATCCTCATGTCGTACCCATCATGGCATTCAGCCATGGGTTATCATCGCCTTCGGGCAGTGGTGCCCATGGCTGGCCGCTTTCGAGAACGTCATAGGTTATCGTTTCCTTCTGGCAGCGGTGCCCATGGCTGGTCGCCTTCAAGA
>JAQQBG010000485.1:7500-10000 GCA_032199755.1 Ambrosia artemisiifolia | reverse complement strand
AGACGGTTTTCAGATAAAAATCCTATATCCTTTTCATTTGAAACCTTGGTCTAAGCTACGACTCTCTGATAGAGATCGAAAGCAACAAAATGATTTTGATTCTTGTTTTTTAACAGTTTCGGGAATGGAAACAGAATATCCTTTTGGTCCTCCGCGAAAAACACCTTCCTTTTTTGAACCCATTTTTAAAGATATAGACTATAAAGTCGAAATCAGAAAATTCAATTTTAGAGTTCGAAGAGCTTTAAAAAAAAAAAAAAAAGAAGCAAAAGCCTTTTTATTTGTAAAACAAAGACGAAAAGAACTTTTAAAAGGAAAGAAAATTCCATTATTTATACCGAGAGAAATAGATGAATCAAATGAAACTGAAATAGAAAAGGGTTCTATAATCAGCAATCAGATTATTCATGAATCACTTATTCAAAATCGATCTACAGGTTTGACAAATTATTCACAGACAGAAGAAGAAATGAAACATAGAATTGATAGAAGAAATACAATCAGAAATCAAATAGAAATAATGAAAAAAAAGAAAAAGAATAATGGAGAATCGCCCCCCAAAATTTGGAAAATATTAAAAAGAAATAATATTGAATTAATAGTTAAATTTTTGATTGAAAAAATATACATAGATGTTTTTCTATGTATCATTAATATGCGCAGAATCCCTCTACAACTTTTTATGGAATCAACAAAAAAAATTATTGAGAAATACATTGACAATAATGAAACAAATCAAGAAAAGATTAATAAAACAAAACAAAATAAAATTGACTTTATTTCGACTATGACTATAAAAAAGGCTTTTGATAATCTTAGAAATAGTAAGTGGAAGTCACATATTTTTTTTGATTTATCTTACTTGTCACAAAAATATGTATTTTTCAAATTATCACAAACCCAGGTTATTAACTTCAATAAGTTAAGATCTATTCTTCAGTATAATGGACCGTCTTTTTTTCTTAAGAATGAAATAAAGGATTTTTTTGTAAGACAAGGAATATTTGATTCCGAAGTAAGACAGAATAAACTTCCAAATTATGGAATGAATCCATGGAAAAACTGGTTAAGAGGTCATTGTCAATACGATTTATCTCAGATTAGATGGTCTAGATTAGTCCCACAAAAATGGCCAAATGGAAAAAAAAAATGCCAGCCGTCTAAAAATAAGGATCTAAAAAAATGGTATTCCTACGAAAAAGACCAATTATTTGATTACAAAAAAAAACAAAATTCGAAAGTCTATTTATTACCAAAAAAAGAAGAGAATTTTCAAAAAAACTATAGATATGATCGTTTATCATATCAATATATTCATTCCGAAACTAAGAAGAAGTCCTATATTTATAGATCATCATTAGAAACAAATAAGAAGCAAGAAAATTCCGCCAGAAAAAAAGAAAAAATTGTTAACATACTCAAAAATATTCCTATCAAGAATGATCTAGGAAAAAGTGATATTATATATATGAAAAAAAAAACAGATAGAAAATATTGGGGTTGGAAATGGAATAAAAATATTCAGGTTGAACCTAATAAGGACCAAATACAAATAAGGGATAAAATTCATAATAATGGTCTTTTTTATCTTCCGATTGATTCAAATTCCGAAATAAATTACAAAAAGGTCTTTTTTGATTGGATGGGAATGAATGAAAAATTCTTAATCTTAAATCGCTTCATATCAAATCCGAAATTTTTTTTATTTCCAGAGTTTGTGATACTTTATCATAAATATAAAGAGAAACCTTGGTTTATCCCAAGCAACTTACTTCTTTTGAATTTGACTATAAATCCAAATTTTAGTGAAAATAAAAATATCAAGGGAAAGCAAGAGGGGGATGAGGATTTTTTCAATTTTAGCCCATCCAATTCAAAACAATATTTTGAATTAAAGAATCAAAACAATATTGAAGAATCTTTTTTAGAATCGATCGAAAAACTCAAAACAGTCCTCAAAGGAGATTTTCCTTTGCAATTAAGATGGACTGGACGTTCGAATCAATTGAATCAAAAAATGATGAATAATACCCAGATATACGGTCTCCTGCTTAGTCTAATAAATATAAGAAAAATGACTATATCCTATATTCAAAGGAAAGAAATGAATTTGGAGATAATGAGGAGATCTTTAAATCTTACACAATTAACGAAAAAGGGAATATTAATTATGGAGCCTGCTCGTCTATCTGTAAAAAATGACGGACAGTTTTTTATGTATCAAATCCTAGGTATTTCGTTGGTTCATAAAAGTAAGCACCAAAGTAATCAAAGATACCGAAACCCCCAAAATGTTGCTAAGAATCATTTTGATGAATCCATTCCAAGACATAAAACTCTAAATAGATACAAAAAGAATTCAGATTTGCTCGTTCCTGAAAAAATTTTATCGTCTAGACGTCGTAGAGAATTGAGAATTCTAATTTCCTTCAATTTAAAGAATCAAAATAATGTGCATAGAAAGAAATTCTTTTGCAAGGAGAACAAGATAAAAAACTGC
>JAQQBG010000485.1:0-5000 GCA_032199755.1 Ambrosia artemisiifolia | reverse complement strand
TTGGTGTTTTTTTATGGATTGCTATTTCAAGTATTGCTCCTGTCGGCCTTCTTATGTCAGGATATGGCTCAAATAATAAATATTCTTTTTTAGGTGGTCTACGGGCTGCTGCTCAATCAATTAGTTATGAAATACCATTAACTCTATGTGTGTTATCAATATCTCTACGTGTGATTCGTTAAGACATAAAATTACCGTTACTTCTTTTCTTTCTAGGAAGGAAGTGTCATGAGTTGAATATATATTTTCGTTTTTTATTCATTATTCGGGGGTTTATGAAAGAAACTAGATAGTTATATGAGTGAAAGAAACGGCTTATAAATTTGCAGTAAAAGGTTGAATCTCATTTCCTATGTACAAAAGTTAAGAAAAGTAAATATAAGTATTAGAGACTGTTTACCCCAAGATTTCTTGATTAGTCATCATGACTTGAAGCGGGTTCAAAAGATCAACTTTATGAGGTTTTTACTATAAATTACCATATGTATTACCCGAAAGTAGATTGAGAAAAAAGAGTGGATAGCTAGGAACACTAAGGTACACAAAGGGTTCGTAATAGAGATTATTTAAGTGTATTTCTCTGTGTATAAAAAGAATTAGGGGCTTTAAATTAGTAGAAATGATCAAGGAGTACTTCCCACGATTCCGATCCAGAGTATACTTCTATTCACCGATTAAGTAAATAACTATCAAGAACGAAGTAATCCTTTAACTTTGTTTAAGGTCCCCTTTTTTTGAGAAAGGAGAATAGGAACGAAAAAAAAACTGAATGGAATTGCACTAGAAAAAAGAGATTCTTTTCTTTCTCTATATAGAGATAGAATTCTTATCATGATTCGCGAACTAATGCAACGTCTAATTGGATTTCGTAATTGAAAACGTTAGGTGGAAATATCTATGTTAGGTTGTATTGATATTGTTACAAGAAACATTTTATTCAAGGATTAAGTTATTACTCAACAAAGAAGAATTGAAATTCTTAAAAGATAAGATGAATTCAGAAGCACTTTATTATATATATAGCAGACAGAATTCCAGTGTCTAATGGGGACTTTACAATGGATTGAATTTTATATCTATCTATCCTACAAACATATCAAGAAAAATAATGATGGGCGGGTCCTTAGATTTATTTGTGACCTTTGAGGAGCCGTATGAGATGAAAATCTCATGTACGGTTCTGCAATAGGGATGAGAACTGTGATGTTCTCATCTACTATGATTATCTAACAGTTCAAGTACAGTTGATATAGTTGAAGCGCAGTCAAAATATGGTTTTTGGGGATGGAATTTGTGGCGTCAACCTATAGGGTTTCTAGTTTTTCTAATTTCTTCCCTAGCCGAGTGTGAACGATTACCTTTTGATTTACCAGAAGCAGAAGAAGAATTAGTAGCAGGTTATCAAACCGAATATTCCGGTATCAAATTTGGTTTATTTTACGTTGCTTCATATTTAAATCTACTAGTTTCTTCATTATTTGTAACAGTTCTTTACTTGGGGGGTTGGAATCTTTCTCTTCCGTACATACCTGTTACCGAGCTTTTTGATATTACTAAAAGGGGTAGAGTCTTTGGAACAATAATTGGTATCTTTATTACATTGGCTAAAACTTATTTGTTCTTGTTCATTCCTATCGCAACAAGATGGACTCTACCGCGGCTGAGAATGGATCAATTATTAAATCTTGGATGGAAATTTCTTTTACCTATTTCTCTAGGTAATCTATTATTAACAACTTCTTCCCAACTTCTTTCACTGTAAAAAAAGACTTCTATATTCACGACTTGTCTCAAACAAGAGAAAGAAAAAAGTATCTTATTTTTTATAGATATTCACGATATGTTTCCTATGGTAACTGAGTTCATGAATTATGGCCAACAAACAGTACGAGCCGCAAGGTATATTGGTCAAGGTTTCATGATTACCTTATCACACGCGAATCGTTTACCTGTAACTATTCAATACCCCTACGAAAAATTGATCACATCCGAGCGTTTCCGCGGTCGAATCCATTTTGAATTTGATAAATGCATTGCTTGTGAAGTATGTGTTCGTGTATGTCCTATAGATCTACCCGTTGTTGATTGGAAATTGGAAACTGATATTAGAAAGAAACGATTGCTTAATTACAGTATTGATTTCGGAATATGTATATTTTGTGGTAATTGCGTTGAGTATTGTCCAACAAATTGTTTATCAATGACTGAAGAATATGAACTTTCTACTTATGATCGTCACGAATTGAATTATAATCAAATTGCTTTGGGTCGGTTACCAATGTCAATAATTGACGATTATACAATTCGAACAATTTTAAATTTGCCTGAAATAAAAACATAAGAATTCATTTTGATCTAAAAGAATTAAGTTTTTTGTTTAGTGA
Source organism: Ambrosia artemisiifolia (assembly GCA_032199755.1). NCBI lineage: Eukaryota > Viridiplantae > Streptophyta > Magnoliopsida > Asterales > Asteraceae > Ambrosia > Ambrosia artemisiifolia. The sequence goes on along the minus strand of JAQQBG010000485.1, from coordinate 2,616 downwards.
ATAACTACAATTATATTCATAATTATATTTATATATTCATAATTATATTTATTAGGGGGCGAGAATTGTGTTTTCGTTTAGATTAAGATTTTTATTTAAATTAAAAATAGATTTCTTTTCTATAGTCCATATTGATGATTTGAAAATATATAGACTCAAATTACTCTTTCGATATTAGGCCAATAACTATATCTACATCAATCCGTATCCATTAAAATGGAATTTTTCAAATTGAATAATTCAGAACTATTATAAAAAAGTAGAGTTACTTCTTTTTTCCTGACCGGGTCAATAAAGTTATGCAAGATTTTGATTTATTTATCTCTTATTTTATATATAATGGATTTACCTGGACTAATACATGATTTTCTTTTAATCTTTCTGGGATTGGGTCTTATATTAGGGGGTCTGGGAGTAGTATTACTTGACAATCCCATTTATTCTGCCTTTTCGTTGGGATTTGTTTTTGTTTGTATATCGTTATTCTATATTCTATCGAACTCCCATTTTGTAGCTGCTGCGCAGCTCCTTATTTACGTAGGAGCCATAAATGTTTTAATCATTTTTGCTGTGATGTTCATAAATGGTTCCGAATATTCCAAAGATTTCCATCTTTGGACCGTGGGAGATGGAGTAACTTCCGTGGTCTGTACAAGTCTTTTTGTTTCACTAATTACTACTATTCCAGATACGTCATGGTACGGGATTATTTGGACTACAAAAGCAAACCAGATTATAGAGCAAGATCTGATAAGTAATAGTCAACAAATTGGGATTCATTTATCAACAGATTTTTTTATTCCGTTTGAATTCATTTCAATAATTCTTTTAGTTGCGTTAATAGGCGCAATTGCTGTAGCTCGTCAATAATAACTCTTTAGAACTGGAAAAACCTTGTTATGAGCTATCACATTTATTTCCTTTTTTCTATTTTACTTTTTATATAAAATAGAAATTCTTTCTTAGTTCGATCTATTCCCAATATATTCCTTTATTCCATTACTCGTTACGTTATATTCTAGTCAATCCGATTGGTTAAATTGTTGTTCATATTGAAATGAATCGAGATTGATAAGGAGTTGGTTAATGATGCTCGAACATGTACTTGTTTTGAGTGCCTATTTATTTTCTGTCGGTCTATATGGATTGATTACAAGTCGAAATATGGTTAGGGCTCTTATGTGTCTTGAACTTATATTAAATGCGGTTAATCTCAATTTTGTAACATTTTCTGATTTTTTTGATAGTCGTCAATTAAAAGGAGCCATTTTTTCTATTTTTGTTATTGCTATTGCAGCTGCTGAAGCCGCTATTGGACTCGCCATTGTTTCATCAATTTATCGTAACAGAAAATCAACTCGTATAAATCAATCGAATTTATTGAATAAGTAATATTATAAATTCAAATTTTCATAAATTCATTCAAATTAGCATGTCTGCCACGTAAGATATGATCATGTTATCACAAAGATAAGAAATCAAAGTATTTTGGCACTGTCAATCCAAAAATAGATAAAAAACCTCGGGGAACTCATCGATTCATCTAGTACTAGTATTGAAATACAGAATTCGTTTATCAATTTACTAGATTGAAACCTTATCACGGTCAAAAATGGATAGATCCAATGTCGCATTCAGTAAAGATTTATGATACATGTATCGGGTGTACTCAATGTGTCCGAGCCTGTCCTACGGATGTATTAGAAATGATACCTTGGGACGGATGTAAAGCCAAACAAATAGCTTCTGCTCCAAGAACAGAGGATTGTGTCGGTTGTAAGAGATGTGAATCCGCCTGCCCAACGGATTTCTTGAGTGTTCGAGTTTATTTATGGCATGAAACAACCCGCAGCATGGGTATAGCTTATTAATACATTACAGAAACCCCTACTTGAGTCCATTTTTTTTTTACCGCCAAAACCTGTGCCCCAAAATAAGATATTTTTGAGCACAGGTTTTTCTGGTCCAAGTGTATCTTGTCTTTACCACGAACAAATTTCCTTGGTTAACAATAATTGTAGTTTTACCAATATTGGCAGGTTCCTTCATTTTCTTTCTTCCCCATAAAGGAAATAGGGTAATTAGGTGGTATACTATATGTATATGCATGTTAGAACTTCTTCTAACAACCTATGCATTCTGTTATCATTTCCAATTGGATGATCCATTAATCCAACTAGTAGAGGACTATAAATGGATAAATTTTTTTGATTTCCGTTGGAAATTAGGAATAGATGGACTGTCTATAGGACCCGTTTTATTAACAGGATTTATCACTACTTTAGCTACTTTAGCGGCCTGGCCTGTTACTCGGGATTCTCGATTATTCCATTTCTTGATGTTAGCAATGTACAGTGGTCAAATAGGATCATTTTCTTCTCGGGACCTTTTACTTTTTTTCATCATGTGGGAATTAGAATTAATTCCAGTTTATCTACTTCTATCCATGTGGGGAGGAAAGAAACGTCTCTACTCAGCCACAAAATTTATTTTGTACACGGCGGGGGGTTCCATTTTTCTCTTAATGGGAGTTCTGGGTGTCGGTTTATATGGTTCTAACGAACCAACATTAAATTTTGAAACATCGGTTAATCAGTCGTATCCTGTGGCTTTGGA
>JAQQBG010000484.1:0-34658 GCA_032199755.1 Ambrosia artemisiifolia | reverse complement strand
TGAGTCTGGAAGCTGCAGAATAGCGTAATTAGTCCCCAAATTGACCCGTGAATCGATTTAAAAATCGCTCATTTTCTGCTAAAAATAGAAAGTGGTGTGAAAATGGGTCCGTACTGCGGCGAACCAAACTCCGATTTTTTTCGGCAAAACGTGTTCCTAGGCCATAAAAACTGAGTCTGGAAGCTGCAGAATAGCGTAATTAGTCCCCAAATTGACCCGTGAATCGATTTAAAAATCGCTCGTTTTCTGCTAAAAATAGAAAGTGGTGTGAAAATGGGTCCGTACTGCCGCGAACCAAAATGCGATTTTTTTCGGCAAACGTGTTCCTAGGCCATGAAAACTGAGTCTGGAAGCTGCAGAATAGCGTAATTAGTCCCCAAATTGACCCGTGAATCGATTTAAAAATCGCTCGTTTTCTGCTAAAAATAGAAAGTGGTGTGAAAATGGGTCCGTACTGCGGCGAACCAAACTCCGATTTTTTTCGGCAAAACCTGTTCCTAGGCCATAAAAACTGAGTCTGGAAGCTGCAGAATAGCGTAATTAGTCCCCAAATTGACCCGTGAATCGATTTAAAAATCGCTCGTTTTCTGCTAAAAATAGAAAGTGGTGTGAAAATGGGTCCGTACTGCCGCGAACCAAACTCCGATTTTTTTCGGCAAAACCTGTTCCTAGGCCATAAAAACTGAGTCTGGAAGCTGCAGAATAGCGTAATTAGTCCCCAAATTGACCCGTGAATCGATTTAAAAATCGCTCGTTTTCTGCTAAAAATAGAAAGTGGTGTGAAAATGGGTCCGTACTGCCGCGAACCAAACTGCGATTTTTTTCGGCAAAACGTGTTCCTAGCCCATAAAAACTGAGTCTGGAAGCTGCAGAATAGCGTAATTAGTCCCCAAATTGACCAGTGAATCGATTTAAAAATCGCTCATTTTCTGATAAAAATAGAAAGTGGTGTGAAAATGGGTCCGTACTGCCGCGAACCAAACTCCGATTTTTTTCGGCAAAACGTGTTCCTAGGCCATAAAAACTGAGTCTGGAAGCCGCAGAATAGCGTAATTAGTCCCCAAATTGACCCGTGAATCGATTTAAAAATCGCTCGTTTTCTGCTAAAAATAGAAAGTGGTGTGAAAATGGGTCCGTACTGCCGCGAACCAAAATGCGATTTTTTTCGGCAAACGTGTTCCTAGGCCATAAAAACTGAGTCTGGAAGCTGCAGAATAGCGTAATTAGTCCCCAAATTGACCCGTGAATCGATTTAAAAATCGCTCGTTTTCTGCTAAAAATAGAAAGTGGTGTGAAAATGGGTCCGTACTGCCGCGAACCAAACTGCGATTTTTTTTCGGCAAAACGTGTTCCTAGGCCATAAAAACTGAGTCTGGAAGCTGCAGAATAGCGTAATTAGTCCCCAAATTGACCCGTGAATCGATTTAAAAATCGCTCGTTTTCTACTAAAAATAGAAAGTGGTGTGAAAATGGGTCCGTACTGCCGCGAACCAAAATGCGATTTTTTTCGGCAAACGTGTTCCTAGGCCATGAAAACTGAGTCTGGAAGCTGCAGAATAGCGTAATTAGTCCCCAAATTGACCCGTGAATCGATTTAAAAATCGCTCGTTTTCTGCTAAAAATAGAAAGTGGTGTGAAAATGGGTCCGTACTGCGGCGAACCAAACTCCGATTTTTTTCGGCAAAACCTGTTCCTAGGCCATAAAAACTGAGTCTGGAAGCTGCAGAATAGCGTAATTAGTCCCCAAATTGACCCGTGAATCGATTTAAAAATCGCTCGTTTTCTGCTAAAAATAGAAAGTGGTGTGAAAATGGGTCCGTACTGCCGCGAACCAAACTCCGATTTTTTTCGGCAAAACCTGTTCCTAAGCCATAAAAACTGAGTCTGGAAGCTGCAGAATAGCGTAATTAGTCCCAAAATTGACCCGTGAATCGATTTAAAAATCGCTCGTTTTCTGCTAAAAATAAAAAGTGGTGTGAAAATGGGTCCGTAATGCGGCGAACCAAACTCCGATTTTTTTCGGCAAAACGTGTTCCTAGCCCATAAAAACTGAGTCTGGAAGCTGCAGAATAGCGTAATTAGTCCCCAAATTGACCCGTGAATCGATTTAAAAATCGCTCATTTTCTGCTAAAAATAGAAAGTGGTGTGAAAATGGGTCCGTACTGCCGCGAACCAAACTCCGATTTTTTTCGGCAAAACGTGTTCCTAGGCCATAAAAACTGAGTCTGGAAGCCGCAGAATAGCGTAATTAGTCCCCAAATTGACCCGTGAATCGATTTAAAAATCGCTCGTTTTCTGCTAAAAATAGAAAGTGGTGTGAAAATGGGTCCGTACTGCCGCGAACCAAAATGCGATTTTTTTCGGCAAACGTGTTCCTAGGCCATAAAAACTGAGTCTGGAAGCTGCAGAATAGCGTAATTAGTCCCCAAATTGACCCGTGAATCGATTTAAAAATCGCTCGTTTTCTGCTAAAAATAGAAAGTGGTGTGAAAATGGGTCCGTACTGCCGCGAACCAAACTGCGATTTTTTTCGGCAAAACGTGTTCCTAGGCCATAAAAACTGAGTCTGGAAGCTGCAGAATAGCGTAATTAGTCCCCCAAATTGACCCGTGAATCGATTTAAAAATCGTTCGTTTTCTACTAAAAATAGAAAGTGGTGTGAAAATGGGTCCGTACTGCCGCGAACCAAAATGCGATTTTTTTCGGCAAACGTGTTCCTAGGCCATGAAAACTGAGTCTGGAAGCTGCAGAATAGCGTAATTAGTCCCCAAATTGACCCGTGAATCGATTTAAAAAATCGCTCGTTTTCTGCTAAAAATAGAAAGTGGTGTGAAAATGGGTCCGTACTGCGGCGAACCAAACTCCGATTTTTTTCGGCAAAACCTGTTCCTAGGCCATAAAAACTGAGTCTGGAAGCTGCAGAATAGCGTAATTAGTCCCCAAATTGACCCGTGAATCGATTTAAAAATCGCTCGTTTTCTGCTAAAAATAGAAAGTGGTGTGAAAATGGGTCCGTACTGCCGCGAACCAAACTGTGGTTTTTTTCGGCAAAACATGTTCCTAGGCCATAAAAACTGAGTCTGGAAGCTGCAGAATAGCGTAATTAGTCCCCAAATTGACCCGTGAATCGATTTAAAAATCGCTCGTTTTCTGCTAAAAATAGAAAGTGGTGTGAAAATGGGTCCGTACTGCCGCGAACCAAACTGCGATTTTTTTCGGCAAAACGTGTTCCTAGGCCATAAAAACTGAGTCTGGAAGCTGCAGAATAGCGTAATTAGTCCCCAAATTGACCAGTGAATCGATTTAAAAATCGCTCGTTTTCTGATAAAAATAGAAAGTGGTGTGAAAATGGGTCCGTACTGCCGCGAACCAAACTCCGATTTTTTTCGGCAAAACGTGTTCCTAGGCCATAAAAACTGAGTCTGGAAGCCGCAGAATAGCGTAATTAGTCCCCAAATTGACCCGTGAATCGATTTAAAAATCGCTCGTTTTCTGCTAAAAATAGAAAGTGGTGTGAAAATGGGTCCGTACTGCCGCGAACCAAACTCCGATTTTTTTCGGCAAAACCTGTTCCTAGGCCATAAAAACTAAGTCTGGAAGCTGCAGAATAGCGTAATTAGTCCCCAAATTGACCCGTGAATCGATTTAAAAATCGCTCGTTTTCTGCTAAAAATAGAAAGTGGTGTGAAAATGGGTCCGTACTGCGGCGAACCAAACTCCGATTTTTTTCGGCAAAACCTGTTCCTAGGCCATAAAAACTGAGTCTGGAAGCTGCAGAATAGCGTAATTAGTCCCCAAATTGACCCGTGAATCGATTTAAAAATCGCTCGTTTTCTGCTAAAAATAGAATGTGGTGTGAAAATGGGTCCGTACTGCCGCGAACCAAAATGCGATTTTTTTCGGCAAACGTGTTCCTAGGCCATAAAACTGAGTCTGGAAGCTGCAGAATAGCGTAATTAGTCCCCCAAATTGACCCGTGAATCGATTTAAAAATCGCTCGTTTTCTGCTAAAAATAGAAAGTGGTGTGAAAATGGGTCCGTACTGCCGCGAACCAAACTCCGATTTTTTTGGCAAAACCTGTTCCTAGGCCATAAAAACTGAGTCTGGAAGCTGCAGAATAGCGTAATTAGTCCCCAAATTGACCCGTGAATCGATTTAAAAAATCGCTCGTTTTTTGCTAAAAATAGAAAGTGGTGTGAAAATGGGTCCGTACTGCCGCGAACCAAAATGCGATTTTTTTCGGCAAACGTGTTCCTAGGCCATAAAAACTGAGTCTGGAAGCCGCAGAATAGCGTAATTAGTCCCCAAATTGACCCGTGAATCGATTTAAAAATCGCTCGTTTTCTGCTAAAAATAGAAAGTGGTGTTAAAATGGGTCCGTACTGCCGGCGAACCAAAATGCGATTTTTTTTCGGCAAACGTGTTCCTAGGCCATAAAAACTGAGTCTGGAAGCTGCAGAATAGCGTAATTAGTCCCAAATTGACCCGTGAATCGATTTAAAAATCGCTCGTTTTCTGCTAAAAATAGAAAGTGGTGTGAAAATGGGTCCGTACTGCCGCGATACCAAACTCCGATTTTTTTCGGCAAAACGTGTTCCTAGGCCATAAAAACTGAGTCTGGAAGCTGCAGAATAGCGTAATTAGTCCCCAAATTGACCCGTGAATCGATTTAAAAAATCGCTCGTTTTCTGCTAAAAATAGAAAGTGGTGTGAAAATGGGTCCGTACTGCCGCGAACCAAACTGCGATTTTTTTCCGCAAAACGCGTTCCTAGGCCATAAAAACTGAGTCTGGAAGCTGCAGAATAGCGTAAATTAGTCCCCAAATTGACCCGTGAATCGATTTAAAAATCGCTCGTTTTCTGCTAAAAATAGAAAGTGGTGTGAAAATGGGTCCGTACTGCGGCGAACCAAACTCCGATTTTTTTCGGCAAAACGTGTTCCTAGGCCATAAAAACTGAGTCTGGAAGCTGCAGAATAGCGTAATTAGTCCCCAAATTGACCCGTGAATCGATTTAAAATCGCTCGTTTTCTGCTAAAAATAGAAAGTGGTGTGAAAATGGGTCCGTATTGCCGCGAACCAAACTCCGATTTTATTCGGCAAAACGTGTTCCTAGGCCCATAAAAACTGAGTCTGGAAGCCGCGGAATAGCGTAATTAGTCCCCAAATTGACCCGTGAATCGATTTAAAAAATCGCTCGTTTTCTGCTAAAAATAGAAAGTGGTGTGAAAATGGGTCCGTACTGCCGCGAACCAAAATGCGATTTTTTTCGGCAAACGTGTTCCTAGGCCATAAAAACTGAGTCTGGAAGCCGCAGAATAGCGTAATTAGTCCCAAATTGACCCGTGAATCGATTTAAAAATCGCTCGTTTTCTGCTAAAAATAGAAAGTGGTGTGAAAATGGGTCCATACTGCCGCGAACCAAAATGCGATTTTTTTCGGCAAACGTGTTCCTAGGCCATAAAAACTGAGTCTGGAAGCTGCAGAATAGCGTAATTAGTCCCCAAATTGACCCGTGAATCGATTTAAAAATCGCTCGTTTTCTGCTAAAAATAGAAAGTGGTGTGAAAATGGGTCCGTACTGCGGCGAACCAAACTCCGATTTTTTTCGGCAAAACCTGTTCCTAGCCATAAAAACTGAGTCTGGAAGCTGCAGAATAGCGTAATTAGTCCCCAAATTGACCCGTGAATCGATTTAAAAATCGCTCGTTTTCTGCTAAAAATAGAAAGTGGTGGTGTGAAAATGGGTCCGTACTGCCGCGAACCAAACTCCGATTTTTTTCGGCAAAACCTGTTCCTAGGCCATAAAAACTGAGTCTGGAAGCCGCAGAATAGCGTAATTAGTCCCCAAATTGACCCGTGAATCGATTTAAAAATCGCTCGTTTTCTGCTAAAAATAGAAAGTGGTGTGAAAATGGGTCCGTACTGCCGGCGAACCAAAATGCGATTTTTTTTCGGCAAACGTGTTCCTAGGCCATAAAAACTGAGTCTGGAAGCTGCAGAATAGCGTAATTAGTCCCCAAATTGACCCGTGAATCGATTTAAAAATCGCTCGTTTTCTGCTAAAAATAGAAAGTGGTGTGAAAATGGGTCCGTACTGCGGCGAACCAAACTCCGATTTTTTTCGGCAAAACCTGTTCCTAGGCCATAAAAACTGAGTCTGGAAGCTGCAGAATAGCGTAATTAGTCCCCAAATTGACCCGTGAATCGATTTAAAAATCGCTCGTTTTCTGCTAAAAATAGAAAGTGGTGTGAAAATGGGTCCGTACTGCCCGGCGAACCAAACTCCGATTTTTTTCGGCAAAACCTGTTCCTAGGCCATAAAAACTGAGTCTGGAAGCTGCAGAATAGCGTAATTAGTCCCCAAATTGACCCGTGAATCGATTTAAAAATCGCTCGTTTTCTGCTAAAAATAGAAAGTGGGTGTGAAAATGGGTCCGTACTGCGGCGAACCAAACTCCGATTTTTTTCGCCAAAAACCTGTTCCTAGGCCATAAAAACTGAGTCTGGAAGCTGCAGAATAGCGTAATTAGTCCCCAAATTGACCAGTGAATCGATTTAAAAATCGCTCGTTTTCTGCTAAAAATAGAAAGTGGTGTGAAAATGGGTCCGTACTGCCGCGAACCAAACTCCGATTTTTTTCAGCAAAACGTGTTCCTAGGCCATAAAAACTGAGTCTGGAAGCCGCAGAATAGCGTAATTAGTCCCCAAATTGACCCGTGAATCGATTTAAAAATCGCTCGTTTTCTGCTAAAAATAGAATGTGGTGTGAAAATGGGTCCGTAGTGCCGCGAACCAAAATGCGATTTTTTTCGGCAAACGTGTTCCTAGGCCATAAAAACTGAGTCTGGAAGCTGCAGAATAGCGTAATTAGTCCCCCAAATTGACCCGTGAATCGATTTAAAAATCGCTCGTTTTCTGCTAAAAATAGAAAGTGGTGTGAAAATGGGTCCGTACTGCCGCGAACCAAACTCCGATTTTTTTCGGCAAAACCTGTTCCTAGGCCATAAAAACTGAGTCTGGAAGCTGCAGAATAGCGTAATTAGTCCCCAAATTGACCAGTGAATCGATTTAAAAAATCGCTCGTTTTCTGCTAAAAATAGAAAGTGGTGTGAAAATGGGTCCGTACTGCAGCGAACCAAACTGTGATTTTTTTCGGCAAAACGTGTTCCTAGGCCATAAAAACTGAGTCTGGAAGCCGCAGAATAGCGTAATTAGTCCCCAAATTGACCCGTGAATCGATATAAAAATCGCTCGTTTTCTGCTAAAAATAGAAAGTTGTGTGAAAATGGGTCCGTACTGCCGCGAACCAAAATGCGATTTTTTTCGGCAAACGTGTTCCTAGGCCATAAAAACTGAGTCTGGAAGCTGCAGAATAGCGTAATTAGTCCCCAAATTGACCCGTGAATCGATTTAAAAATCGCTCGTTTTCTGCTAAAAATAGAAAGTGGTGTGAAAATGGGTCCGTACTGAGGCGAACCAAACTCCGATTTTTTTCGGCAAAACCTGTTCCTAGGCCATAAAAACTGAGTCTGGAAGCTGCAGAATAGCGTAATTAGTCCCCAAATTGACCCGTGAATCGATTTAAAAATCGCTCGTTTTCTGCTAAAAATAGAAAGTGGTGTGAAAATGGGTCCGTACTGCCGCGAACCAAACTCCGATTTTTTTTGGCAAAACCTGTTCCTAGGCCATAAAAACTGAGTCTGGAAGCCGCAGAATAGCGTAATTAGTCCCCAAATTGACCCGTGAATCGATTTAAAAATCGCTCGTTTTCTGCTAAAAATAGAATGTGGTGTGAAAATGGGTCCGTAGTGCCGCGAACCAAAATGCGATTTTTTTCGGCAAACGTGTTCCTAGGCCATAAAAACTGAGTCTGGAAGCTGCAGAATAGCGTAATTAGTCCCCAAATTGACCCGTGAATCGATTTAAAAATCGCTCGTTTTCTGCTAAAAATAGAAAGTGGTGTGAAAATGGGTCCGTACTGCCGCGAACCAAACTCCGATTTTTTTCGGCAAAACCTGTTCCTAGGCCATAAAAACTGAGTCTGGAAGCTGCAGAATAGCGTAATTAGTCCCCAAATTGACCCGTGAATCGATTTAAAAATCGCTCGTTTTCTGCTAAAAATAGAAAGTGGTGTGAAAATGGGTCCGTACTGCGGCGAACCAAACTCCGATTTTTTTCGGCAAAACGTGTTCCTAGGCCATAAAAACTGAGTCTGGAAGCTGCAGAATAGCGTAATTAGTCCCCAAATTGACCCGTGAATCGATTTAAAAATCGCTCGTTTTCTGCTAAAAATAGAAAGTGGTGTGAAAATGGGTCCGTACTGCGGCGAACCAAACTCCGATTTTTTTCGGCAAAACGTGTTCCTAGGCCATAAAAACTGAGTCTGGAAGCTGCAGAATAGCGTAATTAGTCCCCAAATTGACCCGTGAATCGATTTAAAAATCGCTCGTTTTCTGCTAAAAATAGGAAAGTGGTGTGAAAATGGGTCCGTATTGCCGCGAACCAAACTCCGATTTTATTCGGCAAAACGTGTTCCTAGGCCATAAAAACTGAGTCTGGAAGCCGCGGAATAGCGTAATTAGTCCCCAAATTGACCCGTGAATCGATTTAAAAATCGCTCGTTTTCTGCTAAAAATAGAAAGTGGTGTGAAAATGGGTCCGTACTGCCGCGAACCAAAATGCGATTTTTTTCGGCAAACGTGTTCCTAGGCCATAAAAACTGAGTCTGGAAGCCGCAGAATAGCGTAATTAGTCCCCAAATTGACCCGTGAATCGATTTAAAAATCGCTCGTTTTCTGCTAAAAATAGAAAGTGGTGTGAAAATGGGTCCATACTGCCCGCGAACCAAAATGCGATTTTTTTTCGGCAAACGTGTTCCTAGGCCATAAAAAACTGAGTCTGGAAGCTGCAGAATAGCGTAATTAGTCCCCAAATTGACCCGTGAATCGATTTAAAAAATCGCTCGTTTTCTGCTAAAAATAGAAAGTGGTGTGAAAATGGGTCCGTACTGCGGCGAACCAAACTCCGATTTTTTTCGGCAAAACCTGTTCCTAGGCCATAAAAACTGAGTCTGGAAGCTGCAGAATAGCGTAATTAGTCCCCAAATTGACCCGTGAATCGATTTAAAAATCGCTCGTTTTCTGCTAAAAATAGAAAGTGGTGTGAAAATGGGTCCGTACTGCCGCGAACCAAACTCCGATTTTTTTCGGCAAAACCTGTTCCTAGGCCATAAAAACTGAGTCTGGAAGCCGCAGAATAGCGTAATTAGTCCCCAAATTGACCCGTGAATCGATTTAAAAATCGCTCGTTTTCTGCTAAAAATAGAAAGTGGTGTGAAAATGGGTCCGTACTGCCGCGAACCAAAATGCGATTTTTTTCGGCAAACGTGTTCCTAGGCCATAAAAACTGAGTCTGGAAGCTGCAGAATAGCGTAATTAGTCCCCAAATTGACCCGTGAATCGATTTAAAAATCGCTCGTTTTCTGCTAAAAATAGAAAGTGGTGTGAAAATGGGTCCGTACTGCGGCGAACCAAACTCCGATTTTTTTCGGCAAAACCTGTTCCTAGGCCATAAAAACTGAGTCTGGAAGCTGCAGAATAGCGTAATTAGTCCCCAAATTGACCCGTGAATCGATTTAAAAAATCGCTCGTTTTCTGCTAAAAATAGAAAGTGGTGTGAAAATGGGTCCGTACTGCCGCGAACCAAACTCCGATTTTTTTCGGCAAAACCTGTTCCTAGGCCATAAAAACTGAGTCTGGAAGCTGCAGAATAGCGTAATTAGTCCCCAAATTGACCCGTGAATCGATTTAAAAATCGCTCGTTTTCTGCTAAAAATAGAAAGTGGTGTGAAAATGGGTCCGTACTGCGGCGAACCAAACTCCGATTTTTTTCGCCAAAAACCTGTTCCTAGGCCATAAAAACTGAGTCTGGAAGCTGCAGAATAGCGTAATTAGTCCCCAAATTGACCAGTGAATCGATTTAAAAATCGCTCGTTTTCTGCTAAAAATAGAAAGTGGTGGTGAAAATGGGTCCGTACTGCCGCGAACCAAACTCCGATTTTTTTCAGCAAAACGTGTTCCTAGGCCATAAAAACTGAGTCTGGAAGCCGCAGAATAGCGTAATTAGTCCCCAAATTGACCCGTGAATCGATTTAAAAATCGCTCGTTTTTCTGCTAAAAATAGAATGTGGTGTGAAAATGGGTCCGTAGTGCCGCGAACCAAAATGCGATTTTTTTCGGCAAACGTGTTCCTAGGCCATAAAAACTGAGTCTGGAAGCTGCAGAATAGCGTAATTAGTCCCCAAATTGACCCGTGAATCGATTTAAAAATCGCTCGTTTTCTGCTAAAAATAGAAAGTGGTGTGAAAATGGGTCTCGTACTGCCGCGAACCAAACTCCGATTTTTTTCGGCAAAACCTGTTCCTAGGCCATAAAAACTGAGTCTGGAAGCTGCAGAATAGCGTAATTAGTCCCCAAATTGACCAGTGAATCGATTTAAAAATCGCTCGTTTTCTGCTAAAAATAGAAAGTGGTGTGAAAAATGGGTCCGTACTGCAGCGAACCAAACTGTGATTTTTTTCGGCAAAACGTGTTCCTAGGCCATAAAAACTGAGTCTGGAAGCCGCAGAATAGCGTAATTAGTCCCCAAATTGACCCGTGAATCGATATAAAAATCGCTCGTTTTCTGCTAAAAATAGAAAGTTGTGTGAAAATGGGTCCGTACTGCCGCGAACCAAAATGCGATTTTTTTCGGCAAACGTGTTCCTAGGCCATAAAAACTGAGTCTGGAAGCTGCAGAATAGCGTAATTAGTCCCCAAATTGACCCGTGAATCGATTTAAAAATCGCTCGTTTTCTGCTAAAAATAGAAAGTGGTGTGAAAATGGGTCCGTACTGAGGCGAACCAAACTCCGATTTTTTTCGGCAAAACCTGTTCCTAGGCCATAAAAACTGAGTCTGGAAGCTGCAGAATAGCGTAATTAGTCCCCAAATTGACCCGTGAATCGATTTAAAAATCGCTCGTTTTCTGCTAAAAATAGAAAGTGGTGTGAAAATGGGTCCGTACTGCCGCGAACCAAACTCCGATTTTTTTTGGCAAAACCTGTTCCTAGGCCATAAAAACTGAGTCTGGAAGCCGCAGAATAGCGTAATTAGTCCCCAAATTGACCCGTGAATCGATTTAAAAATCGCTCGTTTTCTGCTAAAAATAGAATGTGGTGTGAAAATGGGTCCGTAGTGCCGCGAACCAAAATGCGATTTTTTTCGGCAAACGTTGTTCCTAGGCCATAAAAACTGAGTCTGGAAGCTGCAGAATAGCGTAATTAGTCCCCAAATTGACCCGTGAATCGATTTAAAAATCGCTCGTTTTCTGCTAAAAATAGAAAGTGGTGTGAAAATGGGTCCGTACTGCCGCGAACCAAACTCCGATTTTTTTCGGCAAAACCTGTTCCTAGGCCATAAAAACTGAGTCTGGAAGCTGCAGAATAGCGTAATTAGTCCCCAAATTGACCAGTGAATCGATTTAAAAATCGCTCGTTTTCTGCTAAAAATAGAAAGTGGTGTGAAAATGGGTCCGTACTGCAGCGAACCAAACTGTGATTTTTTTCGGCAAAACGTGTTCCTAGGCCATAAAAACTGAGTCTGGAAGCCGCAGAATAGCGTAATTAGTCCCCAAATTGACCCGTGAATCGATATAAAAATCGCTCGTTTTCTGCTAAAAATAGAAAGTTGTGTGAAAATGGGTCCGTACTGCCGCGAACCAAAATGCGATTTTTTTCGGCAAACGTGTTCCTAGGCCATAAAAACTGAGTCTGGAAGCTGCAGAATAGCGTAATTAGTCCCCAAATTGACCCGTGAATCGATTTAAAAATCGCTCGTTTTCTGCTAAAAATAGAAAGTGGTGTGAAAATGGGTCCGTACTGAGGCGAACCAAACTCCGATTTTTTTCGGCAAAACCTGTTCCTAGGCCATAAAAAACTGAGTCTGGAAGCTGCAGAATAGCGTAATTAGTCCCCAAATTGACCCGTGAATCGATTTAAAAATCGCTCGTTTTCTGCTAAAAATAGAAAGTGGTGTGAAAATGGGTCCGTACTGCCGCGAACCAAACTCCGATTTTTTTTGGCAAAACCTGTTCCTAGGCCATAAAAACTGAGTCTGGAAGCCGCAGAATAGCGTAATTAGTCCCCTAATTGACCCGTGAATCGATTTAAAAAATCGCTCGTTTTCTGCTAAAAATAGAATGTGGTGTGAAAATGGGTCCGTAGTGCCCGCGAACCAAAATGCGATTTTTTTCGGCAAACGTGTTCCTAGGCCATAAAAAACTGAGTCTGGAAGCTGCAGAATAGCGTAATTAGTCCCCAAATTGACCCGTGGAATCGATTTAAAAATCGCTCGTTTTCTGCTAAAAATAGAAAGTGGTGTGAAAATGGGTCCGTACTGCCGGCGAACCAAACTCCGATTTTTTTCGGCAAAACCTGTTCCTAGGCCATAAAAACTGAGTCTGGAAGCTGCAGAATAGCGTAATTAGTCCCCAAATTGACCAGTGAATCGATTTAAAAATCGCTCGTTTTCTGCTAAAAAATAGAAGTGGGTGTGAAAATGGGTCCGTACTGCAGCGAACCAAACTGTGATTTTTTTCGGCAAAACGTGTTCCTAGGCCATAAAACTGAGTCTGGAAGCCGCAGAATAGCGTAATTAGTCCCCAAATTGACCCGTGAATCGATATAAAAATCGCTCGTTTTCTGCTAAAAATAGAAAGTGGTGTGAAAATGGGTCCGTACTGCCGCGAACCAAAATGCGATTTTTTTCGGCAAACGTGTTCCTAGGCCATAAAAACTGAGTCTGGAAGCTGCAGAATAGCGTAATTAGTCCCCAAATTGACCCGTGAATCGATTTAAAAATCGCTCGTTTTCTGCTAAAAATAGAAAGTGGTGTGAAAATGGGTCCGTACTGAGGCGAACCAAACTCCGATTTTTTTCGGCAAAACCTGTTCCTAGGCCATAAAAACTGAGTCTGGAAGCTGCAGAATAGCGTAATTAGTCCCCAAATTGACCCGTGAATCGATTTAAAAATCGCTCGTTTTCTGCTAAAAATAGAAAGTGGTGTGAAAATGGGTCCGTACTGCCGCGAACCAAACTCCGATTTTTTTTGGCAAAACCTGTTCCTAGGCCATAAAAACTGAGTCTGGAAGCTGCAGAATAGCGTAATTAGTCCCCAAATTGACCCGTGAATCGATTTAAAAATCGCTCGTTTTCTGCTAAAAATAGAATGTGGTGTGAAAATGGGTCCGTAGTGCCGCGAACCAAAATGCGATTTTTTTCGGCAAACGTGTTCCTAGGCCATAAAAACTGAGTCTGGAAGCTGGCAGAATAGCGTAATTAGTCCCCAAATTGACCCGTGAATCGATTTAAAAATCGCTCGTTTTCTGCTAAAAATAGAAAGTGGGTTGTGAAAATGGTCCGTACTGCCGCGAACCAAACTCCGATTTTTTTCGGCAAAACCTGTTCCTAGGCCATAAAAACTGAGTCTGGAAGCTGCAGAATAGCGTAATTAGTCCCCAAATTGACCAGTGAATCGATTTAAAAATCGCTCGTTTTCTGCTAAAAATAGAAAGTGGTGTGAAAATGGGTCCGTACTGCAGCGAACCAAACTGTGATTTTTTTTCGGCAAAACGTGTTCCTAGGCCATAAAAACTGAGTCTGGAAGCCGCAGAATAGCGTAATTAGTCCCCAAATTGACCCGTGAATCGATATAAAAATCGCTCGTTTTCTGCTAAAAATAGAAAGTGGTGTGAAAATGGGTCCGTACTGCCGCGAACCAAAATGCGATTTTTTTCGGCAAACGTGTTCCTAGGCCATAAAACTGAGTCTGGAAGCTGCAGAATAGCGTAATTAGTCCCCAAATTGACCCGTGAATCGATTTAAAAATCGCTCGTTTTCTGCTAAAAATAGAAAGTGGTGTGAAAATGGGTCCGTACTGAGGCGAACCAAACTCCGATTTTTTTCGGCAAAACCTGTTCCTAGGCCATAAAAACTGAGTCTGGAAGCTGCAGAATAGCGTAATTAGTCCCCAAATTGACCCGTGAATCGATTTAAAAATCGCTCGTTTTCTGCTAAAAATAGAAAGTGGTGTGAAAATGGGTCCGTACTGCCGCGAACCAAACTCCGATTTTTTTTGGCAAAACCTGTTCCTAGGCCATAAAAACTGAGTCTGGAAGCTGCAGAATAGCGTAATTAGTCCCCAAATTGACCAGTGAATCGATTTAAAAATCGCTCGTTTTCTGCTAAAAATAGAAAGTGGTGTGAAAATGGGTCCGTACTGCAGCGAACCAAACTGTGATTTTTTTCGGCAAACGTGTTCCTAGGCCATAAAAACTGAGTCTGGAAGCCGCAGAATAGCGTAATTAGTCCCCAAATTGACCCGTGAATCGATTTAAAAATCGCTTCGTTTTCTGCTAAAAATAGAAAGTGGTGTGAAAATGGGTCCGTACTGCCGCGAACCAAAATGCGATTTTTTTCGGCAAACGTGTTCCTAGGCCATAAAAACTGAGTCTGGAAGCTGCAGAATAGCGTAATTAGTCCCCAAATTGACCCGTGAATCGATTTAAAAATCGCTCGTTTTCTGCTAAAAATAGAAAGTGGTGTGAAAATGGGTCCGTACTGCGGCGAACCAAACTCCGATTTTTTTCGGCAAAACCTGTTCCTAGGCCATAAAAACTGAGTCTGGAAGCTGCAGAATAGCGTAATTAGTCCCCAAATTGACCCGTGAATCGATTTAAAAATCGCTCGTTTTCTGCTAAAAATAGAAAGTGGTGTGAAAATGGGTCCGTACTGCCGCGAACCAAACTCCGATTTTTTTCGGCAAAACCTGTTCCTAGGCCATAAAAACTGAGTCTGGAAGCTGCAGAATAGCGTAATTAGTCCCCAAATTGACCCGTGAATCGATTTAAAAATCGCTCGTTTTCTGCTAAAAATAGAAAGTGGTGTGAAAATGGGTCCGTACTGTAGCGAACCAAACTGTGATTTTTTTCGGCAAAACGTGTTCCTAGGCCATAAAAACTGAGTCTGGAAGCCGCAGAATAGCGTAATTAGTCCCCAAATTGACCCGTGAATCGATTTAAAAATCGCTCGTTTTCTGCTAAAAATAGAAAGTGGTGTGAAAATGGGTCCGTACTGCCGCGAACCAAACTCCGATTTTTTTCGGCAAAACCTGTTCCTAGGCCATAAAAACTGAGTCTGGAAGCTGCAGAATAGCGTAATTAGTCCCCAAATTGACCCGTGAATCGATTTAAAAAATCGCTCGTTTTCTGCTAAAAATAGAAAGTGGTGTGAAAATGTGTCCGTACTGCGGCGAACCAAACTCCGATTTTTTTCGGCAAAACCTGTTCCTAGGCCATAAAAACTGAGTCTGGAAGCTGCAGAATAGCGTAATTAGTCTCCAAATTGACCAGTGAATCGATTTAAAAATCGCTCGTTTTCTGCTAAAAATAGAAAGTGGTGTGAAAATGGGTCCGTACTGCCGCGAACCAAACTCCGATTTTTTTCGGCAAAACCTGTTCCTAGGCCATAAAAACTGAGTCTGGAAGCTGCAGAATAGCGTAATTAGTCCCCAAATTGACCCGTGAATCGATTTAAAAATCGCTCCGTTTTCTGCTAAAAATAGAAAGTGGTGTGAAAATGGGTCCGTACTGTAGCGAACCAAACTGTGATTTTTTTCGGCAAAACGTGTTCCTAGGCCATAAAAACTGAGTCTGGAAGCCGCAGAATAGCGTAATTAGTCCCCAAATTGACCCGTGAATCGATTTAAAAATCGCTCGTTTTCTGCTAAAAATAGAAAGTGGTGTGAAAATGGGTCCGTACTGCCGCGAACCAAACTCCGATTTTTTTCGGCAAAACCTGTTCCTAGGCCATAAAAACTGAGTCTGGAAGCTGCAGAATAGCGTAATTAGTCTCCAAATTGACCAGTGAATCGATTTAAAAATCGCTCGTTTTCTGCTAAAAATAGAAAGTGGTGTGAAAATGGGTCCGTACTGCCGCGAACCAAACTCCGATTTTTTTCGGCAAAACCTGTTCCTAGGCCATAAAAACTGAGTCTGGAAGCTGCAGAATAGCGTAATTAGTCCCCAAATTGACCCGTGAATCGATTTAAAAATCGCTCGTTTTCTGCTAAAAATAGAAAGTGGTGTGAAAATGGGTCCGTACTGTAGCGAACCAAACTGTGATTTTTTTCGGCAAAACGTGTTCCTAGGCCATAAAAACTGAGTCTGGAAGCCGCAGAATAGCGTAATTAGTCCCCAAATTGACCCGTGAATCGATTTAAAAATCGCTCGTTTTCTGCTAAAAATAGAAAGTGGTGTGAAAATGGGTCCGTACTGCCGCGAACCAAACTCCGATTTTTTTCGGCAAAACCTGTTCCTAGGCCATAAAAACTGAGTCTGGAAGCTGCAGAATAGCGTAATTAGTCCCCAAATTGACCCGTGAATCGATTTAAAAATCGCTCGTTTTCTGCTAAAAATAGAAAGTGGTGTGAAAATGGGTCCGTACTGCGGCGAACCAAACTCCGATTTTTTTCGGCAAAACCTGTTCCTAGGCCATAAAAACTGAGTCTGGAAGCTGCAGAATAGCGTAATTAGTCCCCAAATTGACCCGTGAATCGATTTAAAAATCGCTCGTTTTCTGCTAAAAATAGAAAGTGGTGTGAAAATGGGTCCGTACTGCGGCGAACCAAACTCCGATTTTTTTCGGCAAAACCTGTTCCTAGGCCATAAAAACTGAGTCTGGAAGCTGCAGAATAGCGTAATTAGTCCCCAAATTGACCCGTGAATCGATTTAAAAATCGCTCGTTTTCTGCTAAAAATAGAAAGTGGTGTGAAAATGGGTCCGTACTGCCGCGAACCAAACTCCGATTTTTTTCGGCAAAACCTGTTCCTAGGCCATAAAAACTGAGTCTGGAAGCTGCAGAATAGCGTAATTAGTCCCCAAATTGACCCGTGAATCGATTTAAAAATCGCTCGTTTTCTGCTAAAAATAGAAAGTGGTGTGAAAATGGGTCCGTACTGTAGCGAACCAAACTGTGATTTTTTTCGGCAAAACGTGTTCCTAGGCCATAAAAACTGAGTCTGGAAGCCGCAGAATAGCGTAATTAGTCCCCAAATTGACCCGTGAATCGATTTAAAAAATCGCTCGTTTTCTGCTAAAAATAGAAAGTGGTGTGAAAATGGGTCCGTACTGCCGCGAACCAAACTCCCGATTTTTTTCGGCAAAACCTGTTCCTAGGCCATAAAAACTGAGTCTGGAAGCTGCAGAATAGCGTAATTAGTCCCCAAATTGACCCGTGAATCGATTTAAAAATCGCTCGTTTTCTGCTAAAAATAGAAAGTGGTGTGAAAATGTGTCCGTACTGCGGCGAACCAAACTCCGATTTTTTTTCGGCAAAACCTGTTCCTAGGCCATAAAAACTGAGTCTGGAAGCTGCAGAATAGCGTAATTAGTCTCCAAATTGACCAGTGAATCGATTTAAAAATCGCTCGTTTTCCTGCTAAAAATAGAAAGTGGTGTGAAAATGGGTCCGTACTGCCGCGAACCAAACTCCGATTTTTTTCGGCAAAACGTGTTCCTAGGCCATAAAAACTGAGTCTGGAAGCCGCAGAATAGCGTAATTAGTCCCCAAATTGACCCGTGAATCGATTTAAAAATCGCTCGTTTTCTGCTAAAAATAGAATGTGGTGTGAAAATGGGTCCGTACTGCCGCGAACCAAAATGCGATTTTTTTTCGGCAAACGTGTTCCTAGGCCATAAAAACTGAGTCTGGAAGCTGCAGAATAGCGTAATTAGTCCCCAAATTGACCCGTGAATCGATTTAAAAATCGCTCGTTTTCTGCTAAAAATAGAAAGTGGTGTGAAAATGGGTCCGTACTGCCGCGAACCAAACTCCGATTTTTTTCGGCAAAACCTGTTCCTAGGCCATAAAAACTGAGTCTGGAAGCTGCAGAATAGCGTAATTAGTCCCCAAATTGACCCGTGAATCGATTTAAAAATCGCTCGTTTTCTGCTAAAAATAGAAAGTGGTGTGAAAATGGTCCGTACTGCCGCGAACCAAACTCCCGATTTTTTTTCGGCAAAACCTGTTCCTAGGCCATAAAAACTGAGTCCTGGAAGCTGCAGAATAGCGTAATTAGTCCCCAAATTGACCCGTGAATCGATTTAAAAATCGCTCGTTTTCTGCTAAAAATAGAAAGTGGTGTGAAAATGGGTCCGTACAGCCCGCGAACCAAACTCCGATTTTTTTCGGCAAAACCTGTTCCTAGGCCATAAAAAACTGAGTCTGGAAGCTGCAGAATAGCGTAATTAGTCCCCAAATTGACCCGTGAATCGATTTAAAAATCGCTCGTTTTCTGCTAAAAATAGAATGTGGTGTGAAAATGGGTCCGTACTGCCGCGAACCAAAAATGCGATTTTTTTCGGCAAACGTGTTCCTAGGCCATAAAAACTGAGTCTGGAAGCTGCAGAATAGCGTAATTAGTCCCCAATTGACCCGTGAATCGATTTAAAAATCGCTCGTTTTCTGCTAAAAATAGAAAGTGGTGTGAAAATGGGTCCGTACTGCCGCGAACCAAACTCCCGATTTTTTTCGGCAAAACCTGTTCCTAGGCCATAAAAACTGAGTCTGGAAGCTGCAGAATAGCGTAATTAGTCCCCAAATTGACCCGTGAATCGATTTAAAAATCGCTCGTTTTCTGCTAAAAATAGAAAGTGGTGTGAAAATGGGTCCGTACTGCCGCGAACCAAACTGTGATTTTTTTCGGCAAAACGTGTTCCTAGGCCATAAAAACTGAGTCTGGAAGCCGCAGAATAGCGTAATTAGTCCCCAAATTGACCCGTGAATCGATTTAAAAATCGCTCGTTTTCTGCTAAAAATAGAAAGTGGTGTGAAAATGGGTCCGTACTGCCGCGAACCAAACTCCGATTTTTTTTCGGCAAAACCTGTTCCTAGGCCATAAAAAACTGAGTCTGGAAGCTGCAGAATAGCGTAATTAGTCCCCAAATTGACCCGTGAATCGATTTAAAAATCGCTCGTTTTCTGCTAAAAATAGAAAGTGGTGTGAAAATGTGTCCGTACTGCGGCGAACCAAACTCCGATTTTTTTCGGCAAAACCTGTTCCTAGGCCATAAAAACTGAGTCTGGAAGCTGCAGAATAGCGTAATTAGTCTCCAAATTGACCAGTGAATCGATTTAAAAATCGCTCGTTTTCTGCTAAAAATAGAAAGTGGTGTGAAAATGGGTCCGTACTGCCGCGAACCAAACTCCGATTTTTTTCGGCAAAACCTGTTCCTAGGCCATAAAAACTGAGTCTGGAAGCTGCAGAATAGCGTAATTAGTCCCCAAATTGACCCGTGAATCGATTTAAAAATCGCTCGTTTTCTGCTAAAAATAGAAAGTGGTGTGAAAATGGGTCCGTACTGCGGCGAACCAAACTCCGATTTTTTCGGCAAAACCTGTTCCTAGGCCATAAAAACTGAGTCTGGAAGCTGCAGAATAGCGTAATTAGTCCCCAAATTGACCCGTGAATCGATTTAAAAATCGCTCGTTTTCTGCTAAAAATAGAAAGTGGTGTGAAAATGGGTCCGTACTGCCGCGAACCAAACTCCGATTTTTTTCGGCAAAACCTGTTCCTAGGCCATAAAAACTGAGTCTGGAAGCTGCAGAATAGCGTAATTAGTCCCCAAATTGACCCGTGAATCGATTTAAAAATCGCTCGTTTTCTGCTAAAAATAGAAAGTGGTGTGAAAATGGGTCCGTACTGTAGCGAACCAAACTGTGATTTTTTTCGGCAAAACGTGTTCCTAGGCCATAAAAACTGAGTCTGGAAGCCGCAGAATAGCGTAATTAGTCCCCAAATTGACCCGTGAATCGATTTAAAAATCGCTCGTTTTCTGCTAAAAATAGAAAGTGGTGTGAAAATGGGTCCGTACTGCCGCGAACCAAACTCCGATTTTTTCGGCAAAACCTGTTCCTAGGCCATAAAAACTGAGTCTGGAAGCTGCAGAATAGCGTAATTAGTCCCCAAATTGACCCGTGAATCGATTTAAAAATCGCTCGTTTTCTGCTAAAAATAGAAAGTGGTGTGAAAATGTGTCCGTACTGCGGCGAACCAAACTCCGATTTTTTTTCGGCAAAACCTGTTCCTAGGCCATAAAAACTGAGTCTGGAAGCTGCAGAATAGCGTAATTAGTCCCCAAATTGACCCGTGAATCGATTTAAAAATCGCTCGTTTTCTGCTAAAAATAGAAAGTGGTGTGAAAATGGGGTCCGTACTGCCGCGAACCAAACTCCGATTTTTTTCGGCAAAACGTGTTCCTAGGCCATAAAAAACTGAGTCTGGAAGCCGCAGAATAGCGTAATTAGTCCCCAAATTGACCCGTGAATCGATTTAAAAATCGCTCGTTTTCTGCTAAAAATAGAATGTGGTGTGAAAATGGGTCCGTACTGCCGCGAACCAAAATGCGATTTTTTTCGGCAAACGTGTTCCTAGGCCATAAAAACTGAGTCTGGAAGCTGCAGAATAGCGTAATTAGTCCCCAAATTGACCCGTGAATCGATTTAAAAATCGCTCGTTTTCTGCTAAAAATAGAAAGTGGTGTGAAAATGGGTCCGTACTGCCGCGAACCAAACTCCCGATTTTTTTCGGCAAAACCTGTTCCTAGGCCATAAAAACTGAGTCTGGAAGCTGCAGAATAGCGTAATTAGTCCCCCAAATTGACCCGTGAATCGATTTAAAAATCGCTCGTTTTCTGCTAAAAATAGAAAGTGGTGTGAAAATGGGTCCGTACTGCCGCGAACCAAACTGTGATTTTTTTCGGCAAAACGTGTTCCTAGGCCATAAAAACTGAGTCTGGAAGCCGCAGAATAGCGTAATTAGTCCCCAAATTGACCCGTGAATCGATTTAAAAATCGCTCGTTTTCTGCTAAAAATAGAAAGTGGTGTGAAAATGGGTCTGTACTGCCGCGAACCAAACTCCGATTTTTTTCGGCAAAACCTGTTCCTAGGCCATAAAAACTGAGTCTGGAAGCTGCAGAATAGCGTAATTAGTCCCCAAATTGACCCGTGAATCGATTTAAAAATCGCTCGTTTTCTGCTAAAAATAGAAAGTGGTGTGAAAATGGGTCCGTACTGCCGCGAACCAAACTCCGATTTTTTTCGGCAAAACCTGTTCCTAGGCCATAAAAACTGAGTCTGGAAGCTGCAGAATAGCGTAATTAGTCCCCAAATTGACCCGTGAATCGATTTAAAAATCGCTCGTTTTCTGCTAAAAATAGAAAGTGGTGTGAAAATGGGTCCGTACTGCCGCGAACCAAAATGCGATTTTTTTCGGCAAACGTGTTCCTAGGCCATAAAAACTGAGTCTGGAAGCCGCAGAATAGCGTAATTAGTCCCCAAATTGACCCGTGAATCGATTTAAAAATCGCTCGTTTTCTGCTAAAAATAGAAAGTGGTGTTAAAATGGGTCCGTACTGCCGCGAACCAAAATGCGATTTTTTTCGGCAAACGTGTTCCTAGGCCATAAAAACTGAGTCTGGAAGCTGCAGAATAGCGTAATTAGTCCCCAAATTGACCCGTGAATCGATTTAAAAATCGCTCGTTTTCTGCTAAAAATAGAAAGTGGTGTGAAAATGGGTCCGTACCTGCCGCGAACCAAACTCCGATTTTTTTCGGCAAAACCTGTTCCTAGGCCATAAAAACTGAGTCTGGAAGCTGCAGAATAGCGTAATTAGTCCCCAAATTGACCCGTGAATCGATTTAAAAATCGCTCGTTTTCTGCTAAAAATAGAAAGTGGTGTGAAAATGGGTCCGTACTGCCGCGAACCAAACTGTGATTTTTTTCGGCAAAACGTGTTCCTAGGCCATAAAAACTGAGTCTGGAAGCCGCAGAATAGCGTAATTAGTCCCCAAATTGACCCGTGAATCGATTTAAAAATCGCTCGTTTTCTGCTAAAAATAGAAAGTGGTGTGAAAATGGGTCTGTACTGCCGCGAACCAAACTCCGATTTTTTTCGGCAAAACCTGTTCCTAGGCCATAAAAACTGAGTCTGGAAGCTGCAGAATAGCGTAATTAGTCCCCAAATTGACCCCGTGAATCGATTTAAAAATCGCTCGTTTTCTGCTAAAAATAGAAAGTGGTGTGAAAATGGGTCCGTACTGCCGCGAACCAAACTCCGATTTTTTTCGGCAAAACCTGTTCCTAGGCCATAAAAACTGAGTCTGGAAGCTGCAGAATAGCGTAATTAGTCCCCAAATTGACCCGTGAATCGATTTAAAAATCGCTCGTTTTCTGCTAAAAATAGAAAGTGGTGTGAAAATGGGTCCGTACTGCCGCGAACCAAAATGCGATTTTTTTCGGCAAACGTGTTCCCTAGGCCATAAAAACTGAGTCTGGAAGCCGCAGAATAGCGTAATTAGTCCCCCAAATTGACCCGTGAATCGATTTAAAAATCGCTCGTTTTCTGCTAAAAATAGAAAGTGGTGTTAAAATGGGTCCGTACTGCCGCGAACCAAAATGCGATTTTTTTCGGCAAACGTGTTCCTAGGCCATAAAAACTGAGTCTGGAAGCTGCAGAATAGCGTAATTAGTCCCCAAATTGACCCGTGAATCGATTTAAAAATCGCTCGTTTTCTGCTAAAAATAGAAAGTGGTGTGAAAATGGGTCCGTACTGCCGCGAACCAAACTCCGATTTTTTTCGGCAAAACCTGTTCCTAGGCCATAAAAACTGAGTCTGGAAGCTGCAGAATAGCGTAATTAGTCCCCAAATTGACCCGTGAATCGATTTAAAAATCGCTCGTTTTCCTGCTAAAAATAGAAAGTGGTGTGAAAATGGGTCCGTACTGCTGTTCCTAGGCCATAAAAACTGAGTCTGGAAGCTGCAGAATAGCGTAATTAGTCCCCAAATTGACCCGTGAATCGATTTAAAAATCGCTCGTTTTCTGATAAAAATAGAAAGTGGTGTGAAAATGGGTCTGTACTGCCGCGAACCAAACTCCGATTTTTTTCGGCAAAACGTGTTCCTAGGCCATAAAAACTAAGTCTGGAAGCCGCAGAATAGCGTAATTAGTCCCCAAATTGACCCGTGAATCGATTTAAAAATCGCTCGTTTTCTGCTAAAAATAGAAAGTGGTGTGAAAATGGGTCCGTACTGCCGCGAACCAAAATGCGATTTTTTTCGGCAAAACGTGTTCCTAGGCCATAAAAACTGAGTCTTGGAGCTGCAGAATAGCGTAATTAGTCCCCAAATTGACCCGTGAATCGATTTAAAAATCGCTCGTTTTCTGCTAAAAATAGAAAGTGGTGTGAAAATGGGTCCGTACTGCCGCGAACCCAAACTGCGATTTTTTTCGGCAAAACGTGTTCCTAGGCCATAAAAACTGAGTCTGGAAGCTGCAGAATAGCGTAATTAGTCCCCAAATTGACCCGTGAATCGATTTAAAAATCGCTCGTTTTCTGCTAAAAATAGAAAGTGGTGTGAAAATGGGTCCGTACTGCCGCGAACCAAAATGCGATTTTTTTCGGCAAACGTGTTCCTAGGCCATAAAAACTGAGTCTGGAAGCTGCAGAATAGCGTAATTAGTCCCCAAATTGACCCGTGAATCGATTTAAAAATCGCTCGTTTTCTGCTAAAAATAGAAAGTGGTGTGAAAATGGGTCCGTACTGCCGCGAACCAAACTCCGATTTTTTTCGGCAAAACCTGTTCCTAGGCCATAAAAACTGAGTCTGGAAGCTGCAGAATAGCGTAATTAGTCCCCAAATTGACCCGTGAATCGATTTAAAAATCGCTCGTTTTCTGCTAAAAATAGAAAGTGGTGTGAAAATGGGTCCGTACTGCCGCGAACCAAACTGCGATTTTTTTCGGCAAAACGTGTTCCTAGGCCATAAAAACTGAGTCTGGAAGCTGCAGAATAGCGTAATTAGTCCCCAAATTGACCAGTGAATCGATTTAAAAATCGCTCATTTTCTGCTAAAAATAGAAAGTGGTGTGAAAATGGGTCCGTACTGCCGCGAACCAAACTGCGATTTTTTTCGGCAAAACGTGTTCCTAGGCCATAAAAACTGAGTCTGGAAGCCGCAGAATAGCGTAATTAGTCCCCAAATTGACCCCGTGAATCGATTTAAAAATCGCTCGTTTTTCTGCTAAAAATAGAAAGTGGTGTTAAAATGGGTCCGTACTGCCGCGAACCAAAATGCGATTTTTTTCGGCAAACGTGTTCCTAGGCCATAAAAACTGAGTCTGGAAGCTGCAGAATAGCGTAATTAGTCCCCAAATTGACCCGTGAATCGATTTAAAAATCGCTCGTTTTCTGCTAAAAATAGAAAGTGGTGTGAAAATGGGTCCGTACTGCCGCGAACCAAACTCCGATTTTTTTCGGCAAAAACCTGTTCCTAGGCCATAAAAACTGAGTCTGGAAGCTGCAGAATAGCGTAATTAGTCCCCAAATTGACCCGTGAATCGATTTAAAAATCGCTCGTTTTCTGCTAAAAATAGAAAGTGGTGTGAAAATGGGTCCGTACTGCCGCGAACCAAACTGCGATTTTTTTCGGCAAAACGTGTTCCTAGGCCATAAAAACTGAGTCTGGAAGCTGCAGAATAGCGTAATTAGTCCCCAAATTGACCAGTGAATCGATTTAAAAATCGCTCATTTTCTGCTAAAAATAGAAAGTGGTGTGAAAATGGGTCCGTACTGCCGCGAACCAAACTCCGATTTTTTTCGGCAAAACCTGTTCCTAGGCCATAAAAACTGAGTCTGGAAGCCGCAGAATAGCGTAATTAGTCCCCAAATTGACCCGTGAATCGATTTAAAAATCGCTCGTTTTCTGCTAAAAATAGAAAGTGGTGTGAAAATGGGTCCGTACTGCCGCGAACCAAACTGTGATTTTTTTCGGCAAAACGTGTTCCTAGGCCCTAAAAACTGAGTCTGGAAGCCGCAGAATAGCGTAATTAGTCCCCAAATTGACCCGTGAATCGATAAATCGCTCGTTTTCTGCTAAAAATAGAAAGTGGTGTGAAAATGGGTCTGTACTGCCGCGAACCAAACTCCGATTTTTTTCAGCAAAACCTGTTCCTAGGCCATAAAAACTGAGTCTGGAAGCTGCAGAATAGCGTAATTAGTCCCCAAATTGACCCGTGAATCGATTTAAAAATCGCTCGTTTTCTGCTAAAAATAGAAAGTGGGTGTGAAAATGGGGTCCGTACTGCCGCGAACCAAACTGTGATTTTTTTCGGCAAAACGTGTTCCTAGGCCATAAAAACTGAGTCTGGAAACCGCAGAATAGCGTAATTAGTCCCCAAATTGACCCGTGAATCGATTTAAAAATCGCTCGTTTTCTGCTAAAAATAGAAAGTGGTGTGAAAATGGGTCCGTACTGCCGCGAACCAAACTGCGATTTTTTTCGGCAAACGTGTTCCTAGGCCATAAAAACTGAGTCTGGAAGCTGCAGAATAGCGTAATTAGTCCCCAAATTGACCCGTGAATCGATTTAAAAATCGCTCGTTTTCTGCTAAAAATAGAAAGTGGTGTGAAAATGGGTCCGTACTGCGGCGAACCAAACTCCGATTTTTTTTCGGCAAAACCTGTTCCTAGGCCATAAAAACTGAGTCTGGAAGCTGCAGAATAGCGTAATTAGTCCCCAAATTGACCAGTGAATCGATTTAAAAATCGCTCGTTTTCTGCTAAAAATAGAAAGTGGTGTGAAAATGGGTCCGTACTGCCGCGAACCAAACTCCGATTTTTTTCGGCAAAACCTGTTCCTAGGCCATAAAAACTGAGTCTGGAAGCTGCAGAATAGCGTAATTAGTCCCCAAATTGACCAGTGAATCGATTTAAAAATCGCTCATTTTCTGATAAAAAATAGAAAGTGGTGTGAAAATGGGTCCGTACTGCCGCGAACCAAACTCCGATTTTTTTTCGGCAAAACGGTGTTCCTAGGCCATAAAAACTAAGTCTGGAAGCCGCAGAATAGCGTAATTAGTCCCCAAATTGACCCGTGAATCGATTTAAAAATCGCTCGTTTTCTGCTAAAAATAGAAAGTGGTGTGAAAATGGGTCCGTACTGCCGCGAACCAAACTCCGATTTTTTTTCGGCAAAACCTGTTCCTAGGCCATAAAAACTGAGTCTGGAAGCTGCAGAATAGCGTAATTAGTCCCCAAATTGACCCGTGAATCGATTTAAAAATCGCTCGTTTTCTGCTAAAAATAGAAAGTGGTGTGAAAATGGGTCCGTACTGCCGCGAACCAAAATGCGATTTTTTTCGGCAAACGTGTTCCTAGGCCATAAAAACTGAGTCTGGAAGCCGCAGAATAGCGTAATTAGTCCCCAAATTGACCCGTGAATCGATTTAAAAATCGCTCGTTTTCTGCTAAAAATAGAAAGTGGTGTTAAAATGGGTCCGTACTGCCGCGAACCAAACTGCGATTTTTTTCGGCAAACGTGTTCCTAGGCCATAAAAACTGAGTCTGGAAGCTGCAGAATAGCGTAATTAGTCCCCAAATTGACCCGTGAATCGATTTAAAAATCGCTCGTTTTCTGCTAAAAATAGAAAGTGGTGTGAAAATGGGTCCGTACTGCGGCGAACCAAACTCCGATTTTTTTCGGCAAAACCTGTTCCTAGGCCATAAAAACTGAGTCTGGAAGCTGCAGAATAGCGTAATTAGTCCCCAAATTGACCAGTGAATCGATTTAAAAATCGCTCGTTTTTCTGCTAAAAATAGAAAGTGGTGTGAAAATGGGTCCGTACTGCCGCGAACCAAACTCCGATTTTTTTCGGCAAAACGTGTTCCTAGGCCATAAAAACTGAGTCTGGAAGCCGCAGAATAGCGTAATTAGTCCCCAAATTGACCCGTGAATCGATTTAAAAATCGCTCGTTTTCTGCTAAAAATAGAAAGTGGTGTGAAAATGGGTCCGTACTGCCGCGAACCAAAATGCGATTTTTTTCGGCAAACGTGTTCCTAGGCCATAAAAACTGAGTCTGGAAGCTGCAGAATAGCGTAATTAGTCCCCAAATTGACCAGTGAATCGATTTAAAAATCGCTCGTTTTCTGATAAAAATAGAAAGTGGTGTGAAAATGGGTCCGTACTGCCGCGAACCAAACTCCGATTTTTTTCGGCAAAACGTGTTCCTAGGCCATAAAAACTAAGTCTGGAAGCCGCAGAATAGCGTAATTAGTCCCCAAATTGACCCGTGAATCGATTTAAAAATCGCTCGTTTTCTGCTAAAAATAGAAAGTGGTGTGAAAATGGGTCCGTACTGCCGCGAACCAAACTCCGATTTTTTTTCGGCAAAACCTGTTCCTAGGCCATAAAAACTGAGTCTGGAAGCTGCAGAATAGCGTAATTAGTCCCCAAATTGACCCGTGAATCGATTTAAAAATCGCTCGTTTTCTGCTAAAAAATAGAAAGTGGTGTGAAAATGGGTCCGTACTGCCGCGAACCAAAATGCGATTTTTTTCGGCAAACGTGTTCCTAGGCCATAAAAACTGAGTCTGGAAGCCGCAGAATAGCGTAATTAGTCCCCAAATTGACCCGTGAATCGATTTAAAAATCGCTCGTTTTTCTGCTAAAAATAGAAAGTGGTGTTAAAATGGGTCCGTACTGCCGCGAACCAAAATGCGATTTTTTTCGGCAAACGTGTTCCTAGGCCATAAAAACTGAGTCTGGAAGCTGCAGAATAGCGTAATTAGTCCCCAAATTGACCCGTGAATCGATTTAAAAATCGCTCGTTTTCTGCTAAAAATAGAAAGTGGTGTGATAATGTACTGCCGCGAACCAAACTGCGATTTTTTTCGGCAAAACGTGTTCCTAGGCCATAAAAACTGAGTCTGGAAGCTGCAGAATAGCGTAATTAGTCCCCAAATTGACCCGTGAATCGATTTAAAAATCGCTCGTTTTCTGCTAAAAATAGAAAGTGGTGTGAAAATGGGGTCCGTACTGCCGCGAACCAAAATGCGATTTTTTTCGGCAAACGTGTTCCTAGGCCATAAAAACTGAGTCTGGAAGCTGCAGAATAGCGTAATTAGTCCCCAAATTGACCAGTGAATCGATTTAAAAATCGCTCATTTTCTGATAAAAATAGAAAGTGGTGTGAAAATGGGTCCGTACTGCCGCGAACCAAACTCCGATTTTTTTCGGCAAAACGTGTTCCTAGGCCATAAAAACTAAGTCTGGAAGCCGCAGAATAGCGTAATTAGTCCCCAAATTGACCCGTGAATCGATTTAAAAATCGCTCGTTTTCTGCTAAAAATAGAAAGTGGTGTGAAAATGGGTCCGTTACTGCCGCGAACCAAAATGCGATTTTTTTCGGCAAACGTGTTCCTAGGCCATAAAAACTGAGTCTGGAAGCTGCAGAATAGCGTAATTAGTCCCCAAATTGACCCGTGAATCGATTTAAAAATCGCTCGTTTTCTGCTAAAAATAGAAAGTGGTGTGAAAATGGGTCCGTACTGCCGCGAACCAAACTGCGATTTTTTTCGGCGAAACGTGTTCCTAGGCCATAAAAACTGAGTCTGGAAGCTGCAGAATAGCGTAATTAGTCCCCAAATTGACCCGTGAATCGATTTAAAAATCGCTCGTTTTCTGCTAAAAATAGAAAGTGGTGTGAAAATGGGTCCGTACTGCCGCGAACCAAACTCCGATTTTTTTCGGCAAAACCTGTTCCTAGGCCATAAAAACTGAGTCTGGAAGCTGCAGAATAGCGTAATTAGTCCCCAAATTGACCCGTGAATCGATTTAAAAATCGCTCGTTTTCTGCTAAAAATAGAATGTGGTGTGAAAATGGGGTCCGTACTGCCGCGAACCAAAATGCGATTTTTTTTCGGCAAACGTGTTCCTAGGCCATAAAAACTGAGTCTGGAAGCTGCAGAATAGCATAATTACTCCCCAAATTGACCCGTGAATCGATTTAAAAATCGCTCGTTTTCTACTAAAAATAGAAAGTGGTGTGAAAATGGGTCCGTACTGCCGCGAACCAAACTCCGATTTTTTTCGGCAAAACCTATTCCTAGGCAATAAAAACTGAGTCTGGAAGCTGCAGAATAGCGTAATTAGTCCCCAAATTGACCCGTGAATCGATTTAAAAATCGCTCATTTTCTGCTAAAAATAGAAAGTGGTGTGAAAATGGGTCCGCACTGCCGCGAACCAAAATGCGATTTTTTTCGGCAAACGTGTTCCTAGGCGATAAAAACTGAGTCTGGAAGCTGCAGAATAGCGTAATTAGTCCCCAAATTGACCCGTGAATCGATTTAAAAATCGCTCGTTTTCTGCTAAAAATAGAAAGTGGTGTGAAAATGGGTCCGTTACTGCCGCGAACCAAACTCCGATTTTTTTCGGCAAAACCTGTTCCTAGGCCATAAAAAACTGAGTCTGGAAGCTGCAGAATAGCGTAATTAGTCCCCAAATTGACCCGTGAATCGATTTAAAAATCGCTCGTTTTCTGCTAAAAATAGAAAGTGGTGTGAAAATGGGTCCGTACTGCCGCGAACCAAAATGCGATTTTTTTCGGCAAACGTGTTCCTAGGCCATAAAAACTGAGTCTGGAAGCCGCAGAATAGCGTAATTAGTCCCCCAAATTGACCCGTGAATCGATTTAAAAATCGCTCGTTTTCTGCTAAAAATAGAAAGTGGTGTTAAAATGGGTCCGTACTGCCGCGAACCAAAATGCGATTTTTTTCGGCAAACGTGTTCCTAGGCCATAAAAACTGAGTCTGGAAGCTGCAGAATAGCGTAATTAGTCCCCAAATTGACCCGTGAATCGATTTAAAAATCGCTCGTTTTCTGCTAAAAATAGAAAGTGGTGTGATAATGGGTCCGTACTGCCGCGAACCAAACTGCGATTTTTTTCGGCAAAACGTGTTCCTAGGCCATAAAAACTGAGTCTGGAAGCTGCAGAATAGCGTAATTAGTCCCCAATTGACCCGTGAATCGATTTAAAAATCGCTCGTTTTCTGCTAAAAATAGAAAGTGGTGTGAAAATGGGTCCGTACTGCCGCGAACCAAAATGCGATTTTTTTCGGCAAACGTGTTCCTAGGCCATAAAAACTGAGTCTGGAAGCTGCAGAATAGCGTAATTAGTCCCCAAATTGACCAGTGAATCGATTTAAAAATCGCTCATTTTCTGATAAAAATAGAAAGTGGTGTGAAAATGGGTCCGTACTGCCGCGAACCAAACTCCGATTTTTTTCGGCAAAACGTGTTCCTAGGCCATAAAAACTAAGTCTGGAAGCCGCAGAATAGCGTAATTAGTCCCCAAATTGACCCGTGAATCGATTTAAAAATCGCTCGTTTTCTGCTAAAAATAGAAAGTGGTGTGAAAATGGGTCCGTACTGCCGCGAACCAAAATGCGATTTTTTTCGGCAAACGTGTTCCTAGGCCATAAAAACTGAGTCTGGAAGCTGCAGAATAGCGTAATTAGTCCCCAAATTGACCCGTGAATCGATTTAAAAATCGCTCGTTTTCTGCTAAAAATAGAAAGTGGTGTGAAAATGGGTCCGTACTGCCGCGAACCAAACTGTGATTTTTTTCGGCAAAACGTGTTCCTAGGCCATAAAAACTGAGTCTGGTAGCCGCAGAATAGCGTAATTAGTCCCCAAATTGACCCGTGAATCGATTTAAAAATCGCTCGTTTTCTGCTAAAAATAGAAAGTGGTGTGAAAATGGGTCCGTACTGCCGCGAACCAAACTCCGATTTTTTTCGGCAAAACGTGTTCCTAGGCCATAAAAACTAAGTCTGGAAGCCGCAGAATAGCGTAATTAGTCCCCAAATTGACCCGTGAATCGATTTAAAAATCGCTCGTTTTCTGCTAAAAATAGAAAGTGGTGTGAAAATGGGTCCGTACTGCGGCGAACCAAAATGCGATTTTTTTCGGCAAAACGTGTTCCTAGGCCATAAAAACTGAGTCTGGTAGCCGCAGAATAGCGTAATTAGTCCCCAAATTGACCCGTGAATCGATTTAAAAATCGCTCGTTTTCTGCTAAAAATAGAAAGTGGTGTGAAAATGGGTCTGTACTGCCGCGAACCAAACTCCGATTTTTTTCGGCAAAACGTGTTCCTAGGCCATAAAAACTAAGTCTGGAAGCCGCAGAATAGCGTAATTAGTCCCCAAATTGACCCGTGAATCGATTTAAAAATCGCTCGTTTTCTGCTAAAAATAGAAAGTGGTGTGAAAATGGGTCCGTACTGCCGCGAACCAAACTCCGATTTTTTTCGGCAAAACCTGTTCCTAGGCCATAAAACTGAGTCTGGAAGCTGCAGAATAGCGTAATTAGTCCCCAAATTGACCCGTGAATCGATTTAAAAATCGCTCGTTTTCTGCTAAAAATAGAAAGTGGTGTGAAAATGGGTCCGTACTGCCGCGAACCAAACTGCGATTTTTTTCGGCAAAACGTGTTCCTAGGCCATAAAAACTGAGTCTGGAAGCTGCAGAATAGCGTAATTAGTCCCCCAAATTGACCAGTGAATCGATTTAAAAATCGCTCATTTTCTGATAAAAATAGAAAGTGGTGTGAAAATGGGTCCGTACTGCCGCGAACCAAACTCCGATTTTTTTCGGCCAAAACGTGTTCCTAGGCCATAAAAACTAAGTCTGGAAGCCGCAGAATAGCGTAATTAGTCCCCAAATTGACCCGTGAATCGATTTAAAAATCGCTCGTTTTCTGCTAAAAATAGAAAGTGGTGTGAAAATGGGTCCGTACTGCCGCGAACCAAAATGCGATTTTTTTCGGCAAACGTGTTCCTAGGCCATAAAAACTGAGTCTGGAAGCTGCAGAATAGCGTAATTAGTCCCCAAATTGACCCGTGAATCGATTTAAAAATCGCTCGTTTTCTGCTAAAAATAGAAAGTGGTGTGAAAATGGGTCCGTACTGCCGCGAACCAAACTGCGATTTTTTTCGGCAAAAACGTGTTCCTAGGCCATAAAAACTGAGTCTGGAAGCCGCAGAATAGCGTAATTAGTCCCCAAATTGACCCGTGAATCGATTTAAAAATCGCTCGTTTTCTGCTAAAAATAGAAAGTGGGTGTGAAAATGGGGTCCGTACTGCCGCGAACCAAACTGCGATTTTTTTTCGGCAAACGTGTTCCTAGGCCATAAAAAACTGAGTCTGGAAGCTGCAGAATAGCGTAATTAGTCCCCAAATTGACCCGTGAATCGATTTAAAAATCGCTCGTTTTCTGCTAAAAATAGAAAGTGGTGTGAAAATGGGTCCGTACTGCGGCGAACCAAACTCCGATTTTTTTCGGCAAAACCTGTTCCTAGGCCATAAAAACTGAGTCTGGAAGCTGCAGAATAGCGTAATTAGTCCCCAAATTGACCAGTGAATCGATTTAAAAATCGCTCGTTTTCTGCTAAAAATAGAAAGTGGTGTGAAAATGGGTCCGTACTGCCGCGAACCAAACTCCGATTTTTTTCGGCAAAACGTGTTCCTAGGCCATAAAAACTGAGTCTGGAAGCCTGCAGAATAGCGTAATTAGTCCCCAAATTGACCCGTGAATCGATTTAAAAATCGCTCGTTTTCTGCTAAAAATAGAAAGTGGTGTGGAAAATGGGTCCGTACTGCCGCGAACCAAATCGATTTTTTTCGGCAAACGTGTTCCTAGGCCATAAAAACTGAGTCTGGAAGCTGCAGAATAGCGTAATTAGTCCCCAAATTGACCCGTGAATCGATTTAAAAATCGCTCGTTTTCTAGCTAAAAATAGAAAGTGGTGTGAAAATGGGTCCGTACTGCCGCGAACCAAACTGCCGATTTTTTTCGGCAAAACGCTAGTTCCTAGGCCATAAAAACTGAGTCTGGAAGCTGCAGAATAGCGTAATTAGTCCCCAAATTGACCCGTGAATCGATTTAAAAATCGCTCGATTTTCTGGTAAAAATAGAAAGTGGTGTGAAAATGGGTCCGCACTGCCGCGAACCAAAATGCGATTTTTTTCGGCAAACGTGTTCCTAGGCCATAAAACTGAGTCTGGAAGCTGCAGAATAGCGTAATTAGTCCCCAAATTGACCCGTGAATCGATTTAAAAATCGCTCGTTTTCTGCTAAAAATAGAAAGTGGTGTGAAAATGGGTCCGTACTGCCGCGAACCAAACTCCGATTTTTTTCGGCAAAACCGTGTTCCTAGGCCATAAAAACTGAGTCTGGAAGCTGCAGAATAGCGTAATTAGTCCCCAAATTGACCCGTGAATCGATTTAAAAATCGCTCGTTTTCTGCTAAAAATAGAAAGTGGTGTGAAAATGGGTCCGTACTGCCGCGAACCAAACTGCGATTTTTTTCGGCAAACGTGTTCCTAGGCCATAAAAACTGAGTCTGGAAGCCTGCAGAATAGCGTAATTAGTCCCCAAATTGACCCGTGAATCGATTTAAAAATCGCTCGTTTTCTGCTAAAAATAGAAAGTGGTGTGAAAATGGGTCCGTACTGCCGCGAACCAAAATGCGATTTTTTTTGGCAAACGTGTTCCTAGGCCATAAAAAACTGAGTCTGGAAGCTGCAGAATAGCGTAATTAGTCCCCAAATTGACCCGTGAATCGATTTAAAAATCGCTCGTTTTCTGCTAAAAATAGAAAGTGGTGTGTAAAATGGGTCCGTACTGCCGCGAACCAAACTGCCGATTTTTTTCGGCAAAACCGTGTTCCTAGGCCATAAAAACTGAGTCTGGAAGCTGCAGAATAGCGTAATTAGTCCCCAAATTGACCCGTGAATCGATTTAAAAATCGCTCGTTTTCTGCTAAAAATAGAAAGTGGTGTGAAAATGGGTCCGTACTGCCGCGAACCAAACTGCGATTTTTTTCGGCAAAACGTGTTCCTAGGCCATAAAAACTGAGTCTGGAAGCTGCAGAATAGCGTAATTAGTCCCCAAATTGACCAGTGAATCGATTTAAAAATCGCTCAGTTTTCTGATAAAAATAGAAAGTGGTGTGAAAATGGGTCCGTACTGCCGCGAACCAAACTGCCGATTTTTTTCGGCAAAACGTGTTCCTAGGCCATAAAAACTAGAGTCTGGAAGCCTGCAGAATAGCGTAATTAGTCCCCAAATTGACCCGTGAATCGATTTAAAAATCGCTCGTTTTCTGCTAAAAATAGAAAGTGGTGTGAAAATGGGTCCGTACTGCCGCGAACCAAAATGCGATTTTTTTCGGCAAACGTGTTCCTAGGCCATAAAAACTGAGTCTGGAAGCTGCAGAATAGCGTAATTAGTCCCCAAATTGACCCGTGAATCGATTTAAAAATCGCTCGTTTTCTGCTAAAAATAGAAAGTGGTGTGAAAATGGGTCCGTACTGCCGCGAACCAAACTGCGATTTTTTTCGGCAAAACGTGTTCCTAGGCCATAAAAACTGAGTCTGGAAGCTGCAGAATAGCGTAATTAGTCCCCAAATTGACCCGTGAATCGATTTAAAAATCGCTCGTTTTCTGCTAAAAATAGAAAGTGGTGTGAAAATGGGTCCGTACTGCCGCGAACCAAACTCCGATTTTTTTCGGCAAAACCGTGTTCCTAGGCCATAAAAACTGAGTCTGGAAGCTGCAGAATAGCGTAATTAGTCCCCAAATTGACCCGTGAATCGATTTAAAAATCGCTCGTTTTCTGCTAAAAATAGAAAGTGGTGTGGAAAATGGGTCCGTAC